>PVJO010005024.1:0-102788 GCA_004026905.1 Hystrix cristata | reverse complement strand
AGCCATTTATTACCTTCAGAATATGGATACATATGAATGTTGTAATAATACATTTTATAATTTTAAATAAATGATTCTATGTTTACTTCACATACTTCAAATGAAACTGTAAAAATGCATAATAATCCATACATTATCTAAATCATAATTTATGTGACAAATTCAACATCATTGAACTTGTAGAATTTTTCTTAAAGGACCTGTTTTATATAATTCTCATAAAAATGCTTACATTTTATTTTACTTATTTATTTAATTTTTATGGTATTGGGAATTGAACTCAGGGCCTTGTGCTTGCTAGCCAAGCACTCACTGAGCTAAATCCCCAGCCAAAAAATGCTTACTTTTTAATGATAACTCTCTGTGACTATTTATTGATTTTTAGGGATTTATTATCTAAGCATAAAAGCAGCCATCACTAGTACTTCATCAAGGATAGAATTTTAGTCTGTGATCGATTTTTAAGATTTAGCTTAGAGAAAACAATATTTGTATATTTCTTTATATCTCAGGTGCCAACAATTTTAAGGCATACACCTGCTGTAAATATTATTCCAGAAAATGTTGTATGCTCTATGAAATTTATAAATATACATAATAATGCCTCAGACTTAACTGTTTTCAAAGGTGTTTGATTATATATCATAATGTGTATTGATGCAAAATGTAAAGAATATTTTAAAAATTCTAAATCTCTTGTTCTTTAAACAAAGCTATAATGGATTTTTCATGTAGTGAATCTAACACCATTTTTCCAAGGTACCAAAGTATATCCCCATGGTGCATAGTCAAAATGCAAGAATAGTTTTAGTTTTGCTAGATACTGAAAAATTAAACTGCATATTGCTTTTCGAATTTACATTCCCAGAAGCAATGTTTATAGGTTCCCATTGCTCCAGTGTCACTCAAGTCAGGTCCCATATGCACTACAAATTGGAGGAAATTTATCAATGTCATGTGGCAAGTTGGATTTATTTTACAAAAGAAAATATATAAGGCCATTAGTAGTAGATAATAGAAATAGAAGGATTAGATAAAAGCAGGATTACATTTATTCGTTCTTCTCACAAAGAAGTATGCCAGGGTAAAGTCTAGGGTGATTTGTGGGATGCATGGTCAAAGACTACCTTCCAATTTAGGTACTCTACATTTATTCTATGCTGCCTTACAAGCGGATTGTGTGAGCAATCTTAGTGAGCGTCACAAAGATTTTGTGGGTGCCAGAAAGTCTATGTTCAGAAAGTGTTGTTTGCAATATCAGTTTCCATTCCCCTAGGAATCTTCAGGTCAGCGGATTCTGAATATAAACTTGCTACTGTGGAGCCAAGGCCGGATAATTTCAATAATTTCAAAAGAAACCTGAGGGGTCTCACTATGTACTTAGAAAATATGATATAGAGGTTAGAACTCATCAATGTTTTTGGCATTTTCTTTTTTCTTCTCTCTTTTTTTTTTTTTTTTTGGTCAGGGTCTCTCTATGAAATCCAGTCTGGCCTTGAGTCACTATGTAGCCCAGGCTGGCCTTGAACTCCTGGCCAATCCTTCTTTCTGGGCCTCACAAGTTCTGGGATTACAGGCATGTGCAACCACAGCCAGCTAGGCATTTTATACAATATATTTATACAATATCTTACACTCTTCTAGTGAAAATTTCATTTCAAATATTATTGATAAAAATAATTTTAAGGGACTGGGGATTTAGCTCAGTGATTAGAGTGACAAAGTCCTGAGTTTGATCCCCGGCACCACAAAACAAAACAAAACAAAACAAAAAAAAAAAAACGTGATGCTTAAAAATAATTTTAAAATTTGCTTGCTATGACATAGTTTTGTGTAAAAATTTTTATTACATAATGAGATAAAGTCCTGGTTTCTTCATGTATTTAATCTTTACTATGTATCAGTCATTGTGCTAAATATAGAGTTTATAATTACAGATACAATCAATTGTTTTCTTCACTTAAGGAATTTACAGTCTAGTGAAAAAGATTTTGTGTTTGTGTGTGTTCGTGTGTACATGTATGTGCTTGTGTGTATGGAAAGAGAGAATGAGAGACCAAAAAAATGTGAGTAGCAAGGATTGAAATATTATCAAGATCTAAACAAAGATGTCTGAAAGTTTAGACAAGGTACAGAATCATAGTTTGGGTAGATTATTTTGTTGAAGTTTTTTAATGATTTGGAAAAAAGTTGGAGACAGTGTTGGTTGATTTTATGAAGAATTTACAGGTCATATTAAGAATTTGATGTTTAGTTTCATTTGCAAAGACCAACCATTAATGAAAAACAAATTAAGAATATTTGAGTGTTAAGAAGTAATCTAATTCATGTTTTTAGAAAAGTAATTGAGGACACTGTTTTGAGAAGTCATTTGTTGCAAATAGGTCTTTCATTTTATTTAATTAGCTAACATGTATTGTCTATTTCCCAAGTGTACATAATAATTTACGCAATGAAAACCACCATTTAACCAAATTAAAAAAAATAATGTCCTCTTAACCTCAGTTTCTAGAGTAGGAACAGACAGACAACACACATGAATAATTTAGTTATAAAAATGTTACAAGAGAAGTAATATTGAAATATGAAAAAGAGGAATATAGGAAATGCTGGAAGAGCTAAAAAATGAGTATAAGTTCTTGTTTAAATAGTAATGACGGGGCAGATAATTAATAGACATGATATAACTAGTCACAAATGTGTTAAAAGATGTCCATGAAGAGCTAATTACCTAACCAAAGATCTGCATCAAATTAGATCTGTCCTAGAATTACTAATTATTTGAAAATTGAGAAACTAAGTATTTGATAATAAACTATGGCAATGTCAATTATGATATTTTAATTATATTATAAAAATCATATGAAAAACATCTCATAATTATATTTACCAAGTAAGTAATTCAGTTGTGCAGTTATTAACATTCAAAAAATTAAAAGTAAGGAAAGTGGTAGTATTCTTCTTGCATTATATTGATAAGACACAGGGTTGTAAATTACCTTATGATTCATTAATTTTCCAAAGTCTTATAACATTGTGATACATTTTATCTTTAAAACCTCTTTCATTTAAATATTAAAAAAATTTAATAAAGTGTTGATCTTTTTACAGTTGAAAATGATGCAGATATTTTTCTGTAATAAAATATTTGCGTATTTTCATAGCTGTTATAGAAAAGGATTTGGTGGATCGAAAATATGTAAGGAGTAACAATGCTCAAAACCTGTCTGAATTAAAGACACTCTAAAGGAGTTTGATACATCCAGCAAAACTTTAGAATATGAGGAATATATGACATTAAGTTATAATCATACCTAGGTGACAGTAAAGCTGATGTTTTCTCCCTTAAATTTTCAACCTTTAAAAAATAAGGGATATACATAACCAGACACGTGAACCTCTGGTTCTGTATCATATTGCAACTCATAAAATATATAATGTCTTACCAAAAATGATAAATATATATTCTGTTTGAAAGAGCTTTATAGCTCAATTTTATGAGAACATCTACATTTATTTTGAGAAATAGTTATCATTTATTTAATGGCATTTATGACTAAATAATAACAAGAAAGAACAAAAGTTCAAGTTTCATCTCAAAGTTAGAACGTGTGAACATATCTATCCATAATTATTAAAATGTGTAAAGTTTAAAATAAAATAAAAATCACTAATAATCAAATAACTTTAGACAATGCCTTCACATACACTTGATTTTAGACATTAGTTAAAAAACACTTCAAATTTTAAAAAGTTGCAACAAAGGAAAAATTACCAAT
The DNA here is from genome assembly GCA_004026905.1 of Hystrix cristata. NCBI lineage: Eukaryota > Metazoa > Chordata > Mammalia > Rodentia > Hystricidae > Hystrix > Hystrix cristata. The sequence goes on along the minus strand of PVJO010005024.1, from coordinate 99,009 downwards.
TAGAATTCTCTTATAAAGTATATTACAATGATACTAAATTGCCTATCCCAGCACATTATATTTGAACATGTTGATTAAACAATTGTATCTAACATTTTAAAAGAAAGACATTTGATTTTATGTCCCCAAGTTAAGCATCTTATCTATTATATTACATGTGTTGAAGTTATCATTATTTTTTAAAATATTTGATAGTACTTAATCATTTTGGAAGATGTATTCACTAATAAGACACATTCTGAATACATGGACATATTTTACATGAAAGATCAAGTTTCTGTTGTCACAGTAAATATAATCATGTTGTTTTCCATAAAGTGCAGTAACATTACATATTTATTGATTGATTTAAAAAGAAAATTTTGAACAATATTCAAGTTTTATAATGGAATATAGCAATGTACCTTCAATATGGAAAGACCAAAACTAGACTCAGTGGGAGTGAACTGGAAAAGCCTAATACCTTTTGGTTTAATGTAAAGGAAGAAAATCACTTAGTAGCCAAAGAAGTGAGGCAATGTCTCTTAAATGCTCATGGAATTCACTAGTCTTACCAGGTTTCCTAGCATCTTGAAGTAGACAGACAGAAAAGTGCAATGAATAGCCTTTTGAAGACTGTTATAGCAATAGTTGGGTCATAATACATTATAGGGCTAGAGCGATGCTTTCCAGAAGGCTATATAAGCTCTGAATCAGCATATAAATTACTAGTTCCAAAAGAGCCAAGACTCATGTGTCCAGATTGAAACGGAGTTAGCCGAAACTACCAACATTTTTGCATATGGTGTGTTCAGTGGCCTAAAATTCTTAGTTCAAGGAGGAGAAATCCTTGCAGCACCACCATGATTCCATTGAATTGGAAGTTAAGAGGGACACCTGGCTGATTTGCACTTCTCATGCCCATGATTCAACAGACCGAGAAGGTAGTTACAGTGTTGGATGTGTTAATTAATGCAGAATGCCAAGGAGAAGTCGTACTACTCTGCAGTTGGAGGAAAGAAAAGCAAATTTGGAATAGAGCAGATCTCACAAAACAGATCATAGTATTATTTTGCTCTAAGATAAATGGCGATTAAAAACTACAACACATTAATCCAGGCAAGACTACAATAGGCTTAGATGCTTCAAGTAGGAAGGTTTGCATAAACCTGCCTGGTAAAGAACCATAAAAGTTAATGTTTGTGTTAGAGGCAAAGTGATTACTGAATGGGTAGGAGAGGAAGGTGTTTATAAAAAGCATATACAACCATGTAACCATTTAAAGAAATAGGAATATAATTGTCTTGAATGTTCCCTCATTATTTTGTTCTGAATCGATTTGTATTTTAGCTGTAAATACAACAGGACATTGTCTTTATTGGAGATCAAGTATTAGTTAAGGAAATGTGTATAGGTGACAAAAGAGGTAGACTAGACTTTTGATGATTAATTTTATGTGTCAGATTTGGGGGATCTAAGGGATATTCAGCTGGTAAAACATTTCGGGGTGACTCATTGCATTTGAATAAGTAGGATGAGTAAAAATCAATCTCACCAATATTGATAGCATCACCAAATTAATTGAAGTGCCAGAAACAGCAAAAACGTAGATGAATGACCAATTGTCTCTTTTTCTCTTGTGAGGCTGGATATTCATCTTCTTTCTGAGCACTGAAGCTCCTAATTCTCAGGCTTCTATCCGTGAACTCTATAAAACTACCAGATTTCCTGATTCTGAACTTTGCACATGGAATGCTAAGAGATTTCTTGGCCTGCATAAATACATGAACCAAATCCCTGAGTGATTACCATAATAAATATCCTCATATCTATCCCTATAATATTCTGTCATGCTAGTAAGTATTTCATTGCAATCAAATAAATTGTTCCTGAAATCTTTTCAATAGCGAGTAAGAATTAAACTCTCTTCATTAAATTTCTTTCAAATTAAAATAAAAAGCATCATTTTCCTGTAACTCTACCAAGAATCATCAATCCTCAATGGTACTCCTTGAATAGATTCATTTATCTTAAGCGATTGTCATGTATTTGTTTGAAGATTTGTAATTCAACTCATTAAATTTATAGCTCTAAGTGAAAGCATAATAAAAAATAATTTTTGTTAATCCACTATGTTGTATTATCCACTAACATTTTTAGAGCTAGTGTTTCAAAAGTGCTCTGAGAGAAAGGCAACACTAGACAGTTCATTTTATTTAAAAAAACACTTAAGGGAGTCCTGAACATCCAGCAAAATAAATCATGTGTTCCTTTCATTAAAACTTTTGAAATTGAATTTTATTGCCACATAGACACAAGTTATTAGAATATTAGAATACCACCACCTGATTTAAATGCATATTTTCCCTCAGGCTCCTCCTATTAAATCTTTATTGGTTTCTAACAATCAGGAAATTGGAATGGAGTTAATATCTGGCCAGAGGAAACAATATGCACACAGAAAATAAAATAAAATATTAATAATTGAAATTAAAAACAACATAAAATTTAGATCTTGGTGCAATGTCTCTACAGTCCCATGGAGAATAAGTTAAATTGTTTTAAGAAATAAAGTGCCCCTTTATGTAAGAATATTTAGAAATATTTTACCATGGCCAAAAAGAGTTTTTCTCAAAGTTCAACAAAATATCCATCTCCTAAATATTACTCTGGAAAACCAGGTGATATGCAATATTGTTTAGGAATAGTTTCCAAAGTACTTACCATCATATTGACCATATAGAGTATGTGCCACAAATAAAATGGCAAAGAAATTAACAGTCTATGCATCTCCAAAATTGCCTTGGTCTTGTAACTGTTTTGATCAATAAAATATAGTAGGAATAATGCATAATTTTCCCAAGTCACACTTCAAAACTGAAAGATTCTTCTGCCTGATTCTTTGACTGTTTTCTTCTTAGACTACAACTTCCATTGTGTGGAGAAACCCAGCATTTCTGACAATACGGGGAGGGACTGAAGCCACTAGTCAACTATTTGTACTTATCATGAACACGTCCTACATATTTACCAATGTAATTACTATTACTAAGATTTAAATATGAAACACACTTGAATTTGTTAATGTTGTCAATGAAAATTGGTTTTATACTTGTTTATGTGGGATATATTAGCATTCCACAGAAACACTTTTAGGTAGATTTGTTTATCATGTCTTGAATTGCTATTTTTGGATTTATTTTGAAAGGGTATATTTGTTCTCCATTTTTTCAAGCATTGTGAGTTAATAATATGTCTACGATAAGTCACCAAAGGATTTCAGATCATAAAACACATACGAAGAGCAAAATACATGACTTTATGGAGTCATCATCAATTAAAGCCCCCCCCCAACAGCATAAATGCTAACCAAAGAAAGGATCTGAAAAGGAATATGCTTATATTAAAGTTTTATGGATTAATATTGATCTAGGACTCTCATAGTCTATAACATTTCTGTTGATATTTAGTGTGTCATCTATATTTCTGTTTATAAAATAAATTTATGTTTTAAAGCCCAATTCAGAAAAGGACAGTACATACGAAATATGAAGAACTTACGTGATTTTGTTTTATAAAGATTTTCATCAAACAAATATATTCAGAGATTTGATTTTAAAAGTTTAACAAAGTTGGGATAACAAAAATTTCTAAAGTTTACAGTAAGGATGGTTAAATAACTTCGTAGAGCCAGTTAAAATCATCAAACTTTGTACTTCAAATATCTGAATTGTAGGATATGTGCATTAAATCTCAATCATACTGTAAGTAAATGCAGATGCCATTCTCTAGTGTCAAAAAAGAAATCAGAAAGGTAGTAGCATAAGGGAGATTTGACAGACTGTCATTGCCACTGTGAATATGGAGGATGGCAGTACATGAAAATGAGTGGAAGTGGCCACTAGAGCAGAGAACAGACCAGACTGGCAATCAGCAAAGAAACCGAGATATCAGTTCAGCCATATTCATCTGACCCAACTGACCATAACTGAGTTGGCCAATTCAGTCACTTTAAAAGTGCATCCTTCCTTCACGCCCTCAGATAAGAGCCCAAAACAACCAACATCTTGACTTTGGATTTCAAGACACCCTATTCAGAGAACTTGTTTGAGGCTTCTTGAACTTGTACCATAGAGAATGGTGACTTGGTGGGGGGCTTTTATAAGAGAAACTAAAGAATATTTAAGCTTGTGAGTCTTATCTCATTTAACATTATGGTCTCAAGGTGTATCCATTTTCCTACTCTATTAGTCAGTGGTTTGCAAGGGAATAGATTTAACACAGAACACATTAATTTATAGGATTATCTTATAGTATACACCCAAAAACTCAAATGCAGAAGAGTGCAAGAGATCTGTCAGCATGCTAGAGACCCGAAGGATCCAGCTAAGCACCTGGATTCCACAGCAATGTCCCATACGGGTCCAACTAGAGGCCTAGAGCTCACGGCAAAGTCTCATGCAAATTTGTATCAGAAAAACCGGCTGTAACAAAGCTTCTCCTGGGAAATTAGCAGCTGGCCATCTTCCCCCCACTCTCCTTAAATGTCATTCTGCCATCAATTCCCAGGTGTGGTCTTCTGCACCTAGAACTACACTGACTCAGTTCAGCTGGGCATTCCCACTCAAGCTGACCTTTAATTAATCCACCACACCTACAAACGACTCGTTTGTCTTTCTATGTGGCCAAGTAGTACTCCGTGTGTGCAAATACCATATTTTCTTTATCCACTCACTGTTGATGGGCATGTAGACTCTTTCCAAAATTTAGCTATTAGCTATTATGACTTCTGCTGCTATAAGCATAGCACATATCACTGTGATATGATGTCTTTAATTCTTTCACAAAAATACATAGAATGGGAATAGCTTGGTCAAATGAAGTTTGTAGGTTTAGTTTTATAAGGAATCTCCATACTGATTTCCATAGTGGTTTTACTAGTATACATTCCCACCAACAGTGTAGAATAAAGAGCCAAACAAAAGATAAGCAGGGAGACAGATGTTTCTAAAATGGAAAGGGGATCAAGAGATTGAGAGAGAGGGAGGAAAGGGGATGAAAAATGAGAATTAAGATGTGTTATGTAAAAATACCAACTCCACACAAGGAATATAAACATTATGTACCACAAACATGTGCTAATAAAAAGAAGCCAAAAAAATTTTAAAATGTATTCTCAGTTGCTAAATTTGTGGTAATTTTTTTCCAATAATACAACAAAAGCTGACTGAATGAAAATTCCTCTAAGCCTATACCGCAGTAATTATTTTACTTATCAACATTTAAGATTTAAGTTTTTAGGAAATGTTTAGTTTATTGACTTGCACCGTTTAGAAGAAAAACTGAAATCCATGAGAGGCTCTAAAACACAGTTATCTTCTATGTTTCCTTAAAGCAGAGATGTGATGCACTATAATAATTTTATACTGTAATTCTTTCATCTTTTAGAAAAAAGTAAAATTTCAATTAATAAGAGGTAAAACTAACAATAATAAGAAGGAATCAAATGCAAAGTGTGATGAGAAAATGTAATAATACATCGAACTGTTCTCTATTAGTTAAAATAGAGCTTTACCCTTTTTCCTGAGTAAATTACTAAAAATTCTGAGACAATACACTACTGAGATCATTGGACTCTATCAGGATGGTGTATTAAGAAAAATTAGATCATTGCTTGGAAATTAAAAAGAAACATTTTATTTGCTTTAATTCACTCATGGGAAAATCGACAAACTTTGCAACCCTTGAAACTAATTCAAAAGAAATTATAAAATAAACAATAAAAAGGTTTCATTCATTTTTAGGAGACCTGGGATCTGTAAAATATCTAGGATTTTATTTTCCTTAAAAAGAAGATAAAGACCTGTTGTGAAAAAAACCTATTGTACTAAGAAAAAGACCTATTGTGAAGCTAAAACTAAATGTATGCATTCATAAATTTCTCTAAGTATAAACAAAGTTGAACAATAAATATGCACATACAATTATACTTGACAATTCAACATAAAAAATGAATATGTGTAATATTTAATTACTAGAAATAAAAAGATATAAGATTTAAAGTTCAATTAAATAAGAAAAAATAATTCTAAAAACATAGGATACTCTTATTTACAGGAATGTGGTAAATATTCTACCTCTGGACATTTAGGTAGACAAAATGAACTGAATGCATAGCTAGTATCTGAACTTCCATCTTAGACAAAGAAGAGGGTAACAGCTTCAAATGTTTCCAAAAACCGAGGTTGACAGGTTGATGTTGCATGGAATTGATTCACAGACTATATTTAGAAACATGACTTCCAGGAAGATTTCAAAGGTAGGTTCTTTGAAACGGATCTGAGATCAGTCATAAAATACACAATTCAATCCAACATTGATAAGGACAGAAGAGGATGCTGTGTGGATAGCAAATGAAAAGCCCACGTGAAATATGAATAGCAATAGAAAATGCGTGCTCATTTGAGATTTAGAATCGGAAAAACCTCCCAAGGAACGAGACACCAGTTGCTGGTAGTGTTTGAGGGCGCTCTACTGTGAACCTGGTGAAACATCCTTGCCATTGCTGTGTTCTACGGATTGTGAGAAGAGGAAAAATACCATCTGGGGCTAGCTGGGAGCAGCCAAGTTTTTCTCAATTCTGAAGACATTTTTACTTTGGGAGTTTCTGTGTAAGGAGGAGATTGTTCGAATTTTGAATACAAAGTCAGACAGAGGCCCTTGAATCTGCTTCTGGAAACGAATCGCCTCTGCAAACATACCTTCTTTATTAATGGCTGTGTAGAAGATGAGATGGGAGAGTTTATCCATTTAACCAGTCTTGAGAGAGGACACCACTCTGTGTGACTGTCTACTTGCATTATAATTTAACATTTGTTACTTAGAAAAAAATCTTTGCTCTTTTTTCCAGTGTCTGCTATGCTTTGAACAAGATAGAATATAGTTTCACGTTTATATATTTGCCATGACTAAATTTTTATGGTCGGTCTATTTTGGGATTTTACAATACTTTATAAGACAGATCCGGTCGATTTTCACAAAGGGTTTAAGAGAACAGATATGTTAAAAACAAAACAAAACAAAACAAACAAACAAAAAAACTTGATAGAACTGACTGTGCAACAAGGCAAATTGACGATCCTGAAAACTAAATGAAATTAATAAAATCTTTTATTTTCATGTTTTTAAGACTCTATCAAGGGGTTAGGGATTTAGCTCAGTGGTAGAATGCTTGCCTAACAAGTGCAAGACCCTGAGTTCAATCCCTAGCAACCACCCCCAAAAAGATTCTATGAGATGAATCCACAAATGATAAAATGAAAGTGAAAGAGGCAGATTTTTCAATAACTTTGGGCCATGTGAATGAGCAAAATAATTGAAATCCTATCAAGACCATTTACTACATCTCATACTAGCAATTGTTGAAAGAAGTATTCAAAATTAATAGCCATGCAGATAAATTAAGCAGGAGCAAATATTTATTTTGCTAATACTAACTATAAACAGGCATTTTCCTAAGGGTTACAGAAAAAATATTCATTTAAGGAATAAGTAGAGATAGACAATATATAAATATATTAACAAAGTCAACGATTATAGTTGTGTTGGAAAAAATAAAACAGAATATTAGAAATGGAAGATCCATAGCAACAGCATGTGCCTTACGTTATAATTAGTATGGGAGGAAGGCTTCATGGAGGATGTATTTGCATACAACTTGAGGAAGCAGAAGGAATGAGCTTTGCTGATATTCAAAGGGAAATTTTCTGACAAGGGCCAAGTAATTGAAAGGATTAAGGCTTCATTTTTCATGACGATCTTGTTATTAGAAAATCATACCTTTAACTGGAGGCTCTGTAGATGGTGGGACTGGAGACTGCTATCACTCTTCAGGAATTGTAATTGTTTGTTTGCTTCTCTACATTTTCCTCACTAAACTCTAAGCTTTTTGAGTATTTATTTTAAGAGTGGGAAAATGTATTGAGAGAGAGAGAGAGATAGCTCCTGAGAGACAGGAGGAGATCTGAAAGTGGGTTGCCCTTTTTGAGCATTTTTAATCTACTGATTTCTCATAATCATCTTGCACAGTTCATTTTGGTTTCTTTACAAATAATTAGTGGCTACTGTTGATACTTTATTATTCCATTAAATAGAAACTAACAATCCTATCAGTTCAGTTTTTGCTTAGTCACATTGCTAACAATTATTTGTGTGCTACACAATTATTGATCTTTACAATTATTGATCTCTATCCGTCCCTTGTGTAGCTCATACTGCTAATTTGGTTCGCCGATATTTGATCTTCAGTTTAGAGTACAGGTACCAGAAAACTTAGTAAATCTTTTAAAGTGTTAAATATTAGGATAGTTGCCTGTAACCCTGTTTTTCTTCCTTAAACTTGTTTAAAAAAAATCCTGTCACAATTTTAAAAAGCCTTATGAAATATATTTTGTCTTGTATAATCTGTGCTTTATAGTTATAAATTCTCTGAAATTTGAACTTTTAAGATGTGCTGTATATCAACAGCATGCTAGTAAAAATTAGATTCATGCTGTCCTACAGAATTTTCCTATTGAGGGCATGGTTGGTGTTTTCCAAACATAAAAACTCAGGAGTAGAAGTCTACATGACTGAATACACATCATGTAATGAACCTTGACAGTAAAGAACTACAACTACAAAACTGACACAAATGTCTATCAAGAAATAGCCTAGGAAACTTAAAAAAATATAAAAGGTTTATAAGAGATACTTCCTCTCATATATCTGAAATCCATAATCAGAAAATGAAAACTACTTTTTCAAAGCATTTATTTAAAAAATTTCAGAAGAGCTATTGATAATAAAAGGTTTGTAAGGATTTTTCTTATCTTTTACATTAATATTAAATAAGGAGCCCACTTGAATGAGAACTTTTATTTTAACTGCAATCACTAGGCTCATTAGTTCAGCCACATTTTAGACAGAAATTAAGAGGAAATCTCTAAATACAGAGATTGGGGAAAATTCCTACTAAATAAGAAGAAATATAAATGAAAGTACTGTGATGGGGTAACAAAGATTTTTTTTTTTTTTTTGCAGAAATAGGTAATAGTCTGTTTAGACAGCAAAATACATACTTACTGGGATAATGGAATTAGTAAGCCAGAAAAGTAGAGTGAAAAGAGTTTTCACACAGTGTTTGCAATTAGCTTTGCAGTAATTAGGCTATTACTGAGTCAATTTAATTATTTTAGTATGTGTAGGAAATGTATTTCTATCTTTGATTGAAGACTACTTCTATGACAAATGAATTTCTAAATTGCTTACATGTTATACATATGAATTTCATAATGCTCTAAGAGGTAAATGCTATCTCCATTCTCTGGCCATGTTAAAATGTGTTTGCATGTGTGCAGGCTACTTTTATTGTTAATGTATCGTTACTGTTAATGTATTGTAAAGAAAACAGTAAGCATATATCTTAAAATATCTATTAATTTTATAAATATGTGTATAAGAAAGCACAAAGGGAATGAAAAGAGAAGGAGAATAGGTGTTGTAAAGATGTTACATTATATGTGAAGTGCCATAATATTACTTCAAGGTAGACTGTAATAGCTTAAAAAATACATATTATGTTCTGTAGGGCAACCACTAAAACTAAGACAAACCGGTATAGGTAAAACACATACATACATATATACATACCTGTATAGTGTTAAAAGAATAAAATGTTATAAATATTTAATAATCGAAGGTGAAATGATTACTAAGTAGATTAAATTACAAAGGATACAATTTAAGAAATAAATAGATCACAAACATAAATAAAATGATATCAATAGTTGCAGTAAATTTCTTAGTGGAAGGGAAATTTTAATTTTTCAAAGGATTGGTTTTTCACAAGACCATAAATTCATTTTAGTATAGAGGCAAATGAATAAATTGGACATTGGATTTGAATCTTGCTTGCATTTAATAATTTAATAAAATGATGACCACCAATTTCATATGTGCATCAGAAACTATCTCGTATGACCAAAAGGAGGGCTCCCAAAGATTTCAACTAGTTGTAGCATCCCAAAAGAATACTTATGATTAAGGAGAATTTATTTTCTTTGGACAAAACTAGCAGTGATAGCTCTTCTGAATTGCAAAAGCTCTTCTTTACTGCAGAAAGTAGAAAATAAAAAAGATAAAACTTGACATGTGAACACACTGTGGTGTTCTGTTGTAGGTTTTATTGTTTCCAATCTTGTTGCTATTAAAATTATATTGCAATGAAAAATGCATTAAATGTAAATGGATGATATTCTCCAACTTTATTTTACAAAGCAATGATAAAATAAAAATGGGCAGAGGGAAGGGGGGGAATGACTTGAAGTGTGTTATACGCATGTACCAATGTGATCATTCTGTACTGCAAATATGTATCAATAAATGTAATAAAATAAAATAAACAACATGTCTTTAAAGTATAAAGATATAGAACAGTTAAAATTAAAAGGATATTATGAAACATGGTGGCACACGTATGTAATCTCAGTACTTTAATTGCTTAGACAGGAAGATTTTGAGTTTGAGGCCAGTCGGGGCTACATAACAAGCTCCAGGATGGGCTTGACTGTATAGCAAGAACTTGTTTCAAAAAAAAGAAACAAGATTGAAAAAAAATCCCCAAAATATTAAGCATAACAAAGTTTATGAGTTTTCACTGAGTGCAAAAGAAGATTTCAAGAACTACAAACAGAGATAGTGAGATGATTCTATAATGATAAAAAAGTGTCAATTTTATTCACATGCCACACGTCTGAATTGAGGTTGCCAGGAAATAGAGTACATGTGTAGGCAACTTAATTTTCCTTCAGGACATCTTGCGCCAAACTCCAGGGACACTCTTTACAGGGTTTATGGACTTCTCCTACACGTGCGTACATATGAATTCAAGTCTCACTGATTACAACCAGTTCATGGAGGCCAACAGAGAATGTTTGCTGTAATGAGATGTTTACTGGTTCAGTGTGAAATTTCAGTAGCAGAGCTGATAGCAGTTCAGACATTGGTTTTTGACAGGTGAACATAGATTTGTTCAAAAAACGTGTCTGTTGCTAGAATCAGCTGATTCTTATTAAATTTCTGGTAGCCAGTGTGAATTTCATCAACGTGGGTGGGTGCAGCTGCTGTCACTACTGTTTGCAGCACAGCAGAATCTGCCATGAAATCTCATCTCATCAGCAAGTCTTGTTCCTGAAAATGATGCAAAAGAGAAATGTTGTCTTTTCTTCTGTCTTCTTAATCCTGTAAAAGTCCCTCATTTGTAGACTTTTCCCAAAATTCTAATTAGTGCAGGAATTCTGAAACATATGATTTTAGATTTAGCCTTTGAAATTGAACAAATGATTACGATATGGTATTGGACTACAGCGTTGGGAACATCTAGTTTATTAGATATCTTTCTGTTGATGGGAAATTCTCAGCAAAGAGTCTACATTTCTTTTAAGTGTAAAAGTAAGCAAGATTTCATTAACAAAGATATACTTTGAGTGATGATTTTCTTTGAGATGTTTTACATTTTCTTTTACTAATTACACTACATTGAAAATTGCTTCCTAAAGTTACTTTTGTCTTATTTTTATTTCCAAAACTAGATTATGAATGCCTATAAAACATACTTATATTTTTATTACAAACATATTTATATTTTAATTTTTCTAAAACAGTATTTTAGGAGAAAAATCAAAAGTTAACATCATTTCACCACTACGTGGGCAAATTGCATGTGTATTGAATGGCATATAAATGAAATTCCTGTAACAGATTAGTCAGTTTTGGTCAGCTGTCATACAACACAGCTAATTTCATTATATTAGCAAAATAAAACTATGTTCATCATTTAAACTTCTTACTAATATAGGTTAATTGGAAGCTGTGGGCAAAAATCTGTTCCCCTTCATCTTGAAGTTTGGCTTTCTTCCAGTCTTAGGGACTCTTTCTATTTATTTAGCCAGCTCTTGGTGAAAGTAATGAATATATGTAAGAGTTGCTTGCTTAGAGGTCTAAAACTTATATGCATGAATTTCAACTTACATTCAATTATTCGAAGATAAGAAATGTAATAGAATCTTACAGTATGACTTGGTAATGTAAAATAAAAATTCTATATTTGTAAAGTGTAGGAGAAAATAAAGTATTAGTAATCATTGTTACAAATTCGCATATTTTACACTACATCCAAGTATAACAACATTTAATGAGGAATCAGCAATGCAAATACATATTACAAAAGAAACATAGTCCCACCGAAGTACCAAATATTTAAACACATTCATAACTGGGAGTTACTGAAGTCAATCAAGCCTTATTTCTAATGAAGACGTTTAGGTGAAATAGCAAAATAATTTTTATATTAAAAATTTAAACTCAGTTTGGTGGTGCATGGTCTGTGATCTCTATATCCTGGAAGGTCGAGCCAAGAGTATTCGAAGTTTGCATTCAGCCTGGGCAGTTTAATGAGTTTGTAAGATCCTCTCCAAATAAAAAATAAATAAGGGCTGACAATATTACTCAGCTCAAAGGCCCTGTATTTAACTCGGTAGTAGTGTCGAACAAATAAGTCAATAAATAATATTACTAAACTAATAATAGCTGTATGATGATCACATTTCAGAACATACATAAAGACTAATTTAAACAATCTTCCAAACAACTGTATATAAATATTCTAAATGTATATATTTCAATAGGTTAAAGGCAGATAATAATAGAATTTCTGTGCCTTAGTTACCACATGCTCATTTTTAGGAAACTTTATATATTCTATAAATCTGCATTTTAAAGAACAATAGTTTACATTCATATTTTTAAATAAAGCTTCTGTTTTTGTTTTTGTTTTTGATCTCAGCAACCTTGTGTAGTATCTCTTTATTCTCAGGACATGGGAAATACATCTTCCTCTTTCAAGAACTGTGACAGTTGTGCCTTACTCCATGATGCCTTCCTGAGCGCCTCCAGATGCAACCGGTTGCAATGGCCTACAATATTTTGTAAAAATTATTTTTTCCATTTTTATAAATGTTATTTTAATGGTACATTTTATATCCACATAGTGATAACATTCATCATAGGGGGTTTGTGCCTGTACATGATATCTTGCTGCTTCTTTTTTTCCATTCCCCTCTCCTCCCTTCATGCCCTCCTCCCTCCTTATTTACAAAAGTTTGTTTCCATTTTCTCCTTTATATTCCTTAGTTCTCTTGTCCCTCCATTCCTTTCACCCTCCCACTATCTCGTTCCCCTTCCCATTTGAATGCCGTAGAAAACGATAAACTTGAGATATTTCTAGGCAAATGGGTGTATCTTGAGACCATACTCTTAAGCAAAATAAATCGGACACATATGCTTAAATACCACATTGTTTCTCTGGTGTGAGAAACTGAAAGTGTAAAGACTGAAATGTATTAAAGTTTTATAAATTATGTCTGAGCTATATTATTGTTTTGTAAACTTATTCAGAATGTATTTAAATATTTGTAGACTGTGATTACCCAAGTTTAGGATTATTATTTTATGCTTCACATACTTCTTATGTAATACAAAATCAGAGCAGGTATATTGGATATGCATCTACTTGGGTAAATATATTCAAATTATTTTTAAATCAATTCATATTCAGTTAATTTATGACAATACATTATTTTAGCTATCCATATGATAAGCGAGTGCATTTTATTAATATTTTATCTAAGTACAACACTATGAATAGAGATGTATTTAAAAAAGTAAAATAAATATATACATGATTTTTTTCAATATATATTATTAGGTGTAAAATAGTAGATACATATCATTAAAATGAGGTGGTCATTTATACTATAGTCTTTTACTATACATTTAAAATAAATATATATTTAAATATATATTTAAAAGTCTTGTTATATGTATTAAAATAATGCTATTAAGTTAATAAGAGTTTATAACTGAGCATGAATAAATAAATGAGGCATAAGTCAATAAAGCCTTAGTTCTTTTTTTTTTTTTTTTTATTTTGGTGCCGGGGATCGAACTCGGGACCTTGTGCTTGCAAGGCAAGCACTCTAACCACTGAGCTAAATCCCCAGCCCCAAAGTCTTGGTTCTTGAAGTACTCATCAATTCTTTACATTTTCAGCCAATAAAAGTAGTGATACTATAATGCACAACAGCATAAATTAAGTTTTACCAGATAATGATACTTCAGGGAATCATCAAGGGAGATTTATCTACCCATATCTTTTTTTTATTTTATTTAAAGGGATACAACTTCCTCAAGAGAATTATAGCCACTCATAGAAAAAATTATGATTCCAGAGAAAGAGCAACATAGAGGGTGTGTGTAGGAAATTTATACGCCATGAAAATAATCATATTTCTCTATAAGAATATAATGAAGTCATCTTTTTGACACACGAATATATTTGTATAATATTTCACTTTTTTGTTACAAGCCACAAACTATAAATTTCACTATTTTCAGTGTTTTTACAACATAAAATTTATTTCATTTTACACTCCGTATGCTATAAATTCTAGCTTTAAAATACCTGTTCCAAACTTAAGAAGCTTCACCTTTTAGTCGTCATTGAAGGATGTCCATAAACACAAGGAAATGACCACCCAAATTTAATTTATTTAATTTTTGTATCAGTTAGGGTTATCTAAAGAAACAGAACACCCCTATGAAGCTTAAAAATAAAGCAACAGATAACCAATATACAATGATACAGAGTAAACTTTCCTATTCCAAAGGGTGGAATAAGGAGATAGCAAATAATTATGCCACAGACCTCAGTGCTGGATGCCTTAAAATTTTCTCTGCTAAATCAATGAAGTTACCCTTCTTAAGATCAGCCTCCCAGAAAATCTTAGTGCATGGCTTAAATGTATACAAAAATATTTTATCAGAGTATAACATACATAAGTCTATAGTCAATTCCCAGTGGTCCTCTTTCCAAAATGAAACCTGCCTTTCCTCTGCATATTCCTATCAGCATTCTTGTCCTCTGAACCCAGACCATAATCACCAGTTAAGCTCTACTTACATTCTAGAACTTCTCTATCAACATGCACAAACGTTTCCAAACTCCTCCCAACAACCAGTTCCAAAGAATTCTGAATCATATAATCACAGCAATGACCCTGCTTATCTGGTACCAGTTTTGAATATTAATCAGCTTTCCTGTTGCTGAACAAAATATCTGACGCCCACAAACTCGATGGAGTTTTTGGTTTATGTTTCCCAAGGATTCGGTCCATGATCAGTTGACTCTGAGGAAAGAACATTATGGTAAAGGAGTGTTGTAGTCAAACTGCTCACTTCATGGCAGCAAAGGATCGGAGCAGAATAGTGGTTGAGAGGAAGAGGCCAGCAGCCAGATATAAACCATATAAACCCCTGTGTCCTGTTTCCATGACCAACCTATACAACCCTGAAGTGTGGCTAAAACCCAAGTGTTTCCTGAGCCAATTAAGTTCACAATAATATCTAATTAAATCAATATTAATGATAAGTTAGAGTATGACCATCAAATGATGACAAATGACAGAAAAATGTAATTCATCAATCACAGGAGCTGCATGGGGTTGAATAATAGTAAAGTTTCAGGAGAAAGAGAAAAGTCAGAGAGAGAGAGAGAGAGAGAGAGTGAGAGAAACTGAGTTAGTGTGGCCAGTACCAGAATGACTAACTGAAAAGCTGCCTTATCTTATGTTCCTCTAATTTTCACCAATATATCTCAAGCACCTAGAAAAGTTTCCATGATCTAATACATGGTTGATAAATATTCATCAAAACAACAGAGGACAATTCTGCCCACAACCAACAAATATACTAGGATGAGTAGCAGGATGTGCCTTGGCAGGTATTTCTGACATGGAGAAAGACTCTTCCTTTAGTTAGTGGACCTTATTTAACTCTCGGGTGTTCATCCCTACCCGTCCAATACCTGGGGCCATATTCCATGGACTTTACACACATATATGTGAGATGTCTACGGATCAATTCAAGTCGAGAAAGATTTAATCCGCACTTCACCTCCTCTATTTGCTGAATAGTTGTCAGCAAATATTTGTGGTGATGCATGTTCTAGTTTTCATATCTGTGCTTGCAGTTATTGGTTCAGAGTTAGAACTTTTTAAATTATTTTTCTTAATTGAGCAGCATCCTTTTTTTTTTTTTTAGTATATTTTGGGTAGAAACTCTCTTCAGTTTTTGTTATATTTAAAAATTTCCTTATGCCAGTTTTTGGTTTAAATATATTTGAAATTTCTAGTGTGTTTCTAGTAGTAATTTCCCCTGTTTGTATTTCTGTGATATTATATTCAAAATAAATGTTTATTATGGACAAGAGGAAGAGGGCATTAGGAGAGACTTGGGTAAATGCGCTATTGATCATCTTGCTTCACACCCAAATATGCGTGTTTAAAATATAAGTTAAAAGGACTTGGCATACTACATGTGTTACTTATATAACTTCTGCAATTTGAAATTTTTTTTCCATAAAATATCATAGTATGATGAAATTATTCACCTCCAATGTTAGAGTATTCTCCTCAATGCTTTATTCTTCTGATAATGAAATTCCAAACAAAGAATGTAGTCCGTTCTCAAATGAACATTTGTCGTGAATATACTCCGAGAGCAGTCTTGGCTGCGTCTTACTGCTTGATCTACTCTAACACTTACATAGCTACAGTATAGTGTGTTTTATGTATATAAAGCAAATATGTGATTTATTACCTGTGTACGAGTTCCCACCTCTTGTTTCAATATCAGTAACTATATTCTTCTGTTATGCAGCCCTACTTTATACTATACCTGGATTTCCTGTTAGTGTGTCTAATCACACATTTATTTTCTCTTATTTTACCTTCAGGATGGCCACTGTCCTTGTTTGAAATGCTAGATCTTGTTTCTTTTTCAAATTCCTCTATGTAACGTCTCTCTCATCAAGGACATTTGACAGTCTTTTGTACATTAGAGCTTTAATAATAATTCTTTGTCATATTTTTGATAACATGTTCCCAGTCCCTAACAGTTGACTTGCCACTCTGTAAATTTTTAAATTTACACATTATTTAAAAATAACCTATTCTGGCACAATGTCCCATTGATTCAAATTATCAATGGGACATTGATATTCTAAGTATCAAATAATAACCAACATTGAAAAAAATCACATTAAATAGTTGAAAGCTTTCCAATAATTGAATATTAGAACAGCATGCTAACATGTTCAAAGCATTTTATACATATGAAAATAACCATCGGGTTTTATTCTAATATGTACTTATAAAATTGAATCCTGTTTCTTGAAGCAAGAATGGCAAAGGAGATTTACATAAGCTTTCTGTTAATTAAGCACGTTAAAAACAATTACATGAACAGATTTCATTAAAAAGCCTTTTTATTTAAACTGTAAATTTTCCTCTTTATCTATTAATACTCTTAACTTTTAGTGCAATTTAATGCCTTCCTTTGATAATGATTAATTTGATCAGGCTTATTCAGATGAATTCTTAATCATTCTTTTAAAAATAACTTCTATAAATTACTTCTTTACAATTAATATCTTGCTAATTTAATCTATAACTACTTTTCCTAATAACATTATTTTCCTACTACAAGTATATTTTACTGTAATATTAGCTGATTCTGCAATGTATTTTATGTAGTTTAAAAAACCCAGAATTTTGTTATGAACTCATAATACAAACTCAAGCTTCTTAACAATATTATAACTACAAAATTAAGTAATATATACTATAAAAACATTGTTGTATAGAGATTGCCTCATGGCAATTATCTTATTCATCTTGTATGTCTGGAGAACAGTATATCTCTATGTTCGTTATCCCCAAGAACCTAGTTAACACCATTCCTCTGTGTCTATGAATTTGACTGTATTATGTTGTTAAGGCAAATGGAATAATGCAGCATACTTCTTCCAGGCCTGATTTATTTCACTTAGTTAATGTTCTTCAAGTTCATTCATGTGGTCAATCTAAAAGAATTTCCCTATTTTTTTTAAGTTTGAGTGTCCTATAATATTTATATACTGTACTTTCTTTCTCCGTTAGCCATTGAAGGGCATTTTGTTTTTTCTACATGATGGTATTGTGAATAACGTCGCAATAAAATGCCTCTTCACAACATAGATTTTAAACTTTTGGTTATATATACAAACGTAGGATTGCTGTATCATATGGTGGTTCCATGTATAATTTTTTGAAGAACTTTACTACTACTTTTTTCTTTAGTGGCTGTATCCATTTGCATTCTTAGCAAAAGTTTTGATTTTTCTCTTCCCTCGCAAATACTTATTAATTTTTTGCCCTTTTTGTGCTGAAAGTCATTTTGTTGATTTGAGGTTCTATGTTATTTTAGTTTGGGTTTGCCAGCATCTTTTAATATACCTGAGGGTTATTGGTTTTGAAGAGACATATATTCAAATCCTTCGATCATTTTTATGGAGTCATTCATTTATTTTTGCTGCTAAATTTTAGGAGTTTCTTATATATTTGGGGTAATTACCATCACACCTGTGTGTTGAAACTATTTTCACCCATTTCTTAGCTTTCTTGGTAAGATTCATCTTTTGATACATACTAAGAGGACAATTATTTAAGGAAGTTTGGATCCATATGAGGAAAAATAAATGTAAGAGGAGGAAGAAAAGAGGACAATGAAAAACACAAAAAGTTTTGAAGCAGATATGCAAAGGTATTTGTATATTTATATTAAGCAATTATTTCCTTTGATGAGTAAAAATGCTATCTGTATCTTCTGTACATGTTACGTAAAAAGAAAACAAATTGGTAGCCATTGTCACGCCCCATTGATGTGCAGAAACACAACTGATTCCAGGACAGTGGATTCCCCACAGAGTTCATATTTTCCATGAGTCTATCAGATGATGTTTTATCTTGTATTGTAATTAATTAGAATTCTCTCATCTTCACCATAAAGCGCTTCTGTCTCCAAACTTTTAAATACTCCTAAATGTTTAGCCAGAGGTAATTTTTCCTCATTATAATTTCTCTACTATCTCTATATGAAATTCTGTTATAGGGTATGTTAATACCGTGTTTGATTATCAGTATTTGCCTATGTGCCATGCCTATGTGCCATATTAGATAATATGTTGCACGTAGTAGGTGTGCTAAAAATGCACACCTGCAAACCTATTTTTTTTTTTTACTGCAGTGTAAGTTCTTTTTCTTTAACTTGAATTAATACCACAAGTATGTTCTTTTTCTAAATTCAGGATAAGTAGGTTTAATTCCCCTGAAACTCATATTTTAAAAGAGTTAAATATGATTTCATTACATAAAAAGTATAAATAAAATAATAAATAAATACAAAAACAAACTCAGCTAAATTAGTCCTTCTAATGAAATGGATTGTGAATCCATTTAAATTCAATACTTCTTCTTTGACATTATTTCTAGATATTTAAAATTTCAGTTATTTATTAATTGAATAAATACCAATTATTTGTATAAATAGTGAAAGTCAGTAAACTAGATCTATCATATACTTAAATGCATTTTTTAAAGTATAATTATTTTCAATTATTGGTATTAATATATTATTCAATAGGCTAATTTCAGAAACAATTATGTAGACATAGATGGTATATCATATGCAAATATATAAAATATATTTCTAAAGGATGTTATTGAGAACAATTAATATATATGGATCACTAATTTATTATTTCATACAAATAGAGATCTATTTATTATATGAGGCTAATATAAAACTATTAGTCTTCTTAAATTTTTAATACAAAATGAGTTCAAGATGTACAATTAATTTACAATTAATTTATAAAACACAATAAAACATTTTAATAAAATTTTAAGATAAATTCATTTCAAAAATTATACAATCTGTAAATCAAATTAAAACTATATGTGTGTGTGTGTGTGTGTGTGTGTGTGTAGAGAAGAGAAGGAAAGAAAAACAATTTAGTGTTCATTTGCACTATATTACTAAAAATACAAAAAAAATAGTATTTTTATAAATGTATATATTCGTGAATGTTTTTCTACTCTATTATTATTATTTCATGGATTTTCATATCAACTATACCTGAATCATGTTATTAGTATTCCAAATTTATGGAGTAGAAAACAAAGGCACCAAGAGACTAACTAGTTCAAGGACTGTAAGAAGAAATAGAGAAGTTAATATAAACAAACCTCTTTAATCTGTGTTCTGAACTATACCTATCAGTTACTGTATTATATTTTATTCCCCTGTGTTACTTGAAAACAAAACAGTTAATGTTATTCATCAAAAGGGCATCCGAGTTAATTATGCACAATTATATTCACACACATGATGTATATACACCATTACACAGACATAGCAAAAAGCAAGTTGTGAATTGTATTTTATACTAACCTTTGTTTAAAAACAGAAGGCTTTTGGGTGTGTGTGTGTGTGTGTGTGTGTGTGTGTGTGTGTTTACTTAATCTAGCAGAGTGTACCATCAGTTATACACTCTGTAACCCTGCAGAGGAAGTTGATGTGACAGGAGGGAACAAGAAAAAATATTCATTGCTATAGTATTTGTAATTTTAGTAAGTGATTACATTAAACTTTCCTAAAAATGTGCTTAGTATACATATCAAGTAAAAACTCCATCTCAAAGGTAGCAATTTAAATAAAACAGCTTACATTTTGCAGAAAATTTATGATTGACATCAAACTTGGAGAAAACTTGGTCAAATGTGGAGGTATTACTATTAATTTGCAATTATACTATCTTTAAATATTGCTTTGCACAAACTACATTTAAATTGTGAAGATTTACATTGTTATAAACAATTACCTACAGAATAAGATATGTTGAAAATAAATAATAATCAGAATTACATATTGAGAAAAAGGATGGGAAAAGATGGTACCGTTTAGCTAGAAAAAAGTTTACTGGCTGGATCTAACAGCAAAAGTAAAGCCTTCACAGGGGCATGGCATAACTGTGTGTCAAGAAGAATTAGAAGTGAGGTGTTTTCAAGTCATTAGCACATCCCAAATCTAAGCCCAGTAGACCTGGCTGTGCTTTTTATAGTGAGACTCTTTGTCAGGAAGAAAGATTCAGGTCTATGGACTGAGTGCTTTCCCCAAGAGACAGCTCCTCAGTAGCTGCCGAGGGCAAATGTGACATCAAAGGCCTGGTGAGAAAATGGCTAATCCACTGTGTGTTTCTCTTTTTTTATGCCTGCCTTCAGGATCCTTCTTCTACATGCCCATCTGGACATCTGGGGAGACAGCCAGGATACAGTTCTGATGGTTAGAAAACATGAAATTTTTAAGGCTTTCAATGACATTGATTTTATGTTCCCTAATCCAATGTACATACCTATTTGAGCTTCCAACATTCACAAGATGCTTACTTTAATTATGCATGGCAGTGGTCAGAAAACCCTGTCTGAATTTTCCCTAAGAAACTAGGAGGATGTGAAAAATATATTTGACAAGATTTGGAATCAGGAACCCATAAATTAAGTTACAGATTAAATAGAACGCTAAATTGCATGACTAAATGATAATCACTAAATTAATTTTATTTTCTTAAAAATCAGGGACTTCAAACTCCAGTACAGTTAACATGAAAAGGCAGCATAAATGGATTCAGCAAACAATTTTCTATCCAAATTTTGCTGGTACTGTTCAGTTTCAGCCAAGTGTAGCCAAAAGCAAATAGAGATCCAAAGTAGCAAAATTGTTTTTGATTGCTCACTTGCTTTGTTTTGTTTTCCCTTTATTATGTTTTTGTTCTTTGCACTGTGGAGGATTTTTTGTTGTCATTTTTCAAAAGACACTCAACATGATCCTCATCAATCATAGAAATAAAGTTAACAGTAATCTTCAATTCTCACATGTCAACAGGAAGGATGCTTTCAAACTTTAGAGCATATATGGGTTATAGAAGGATTTTAATAAGTGCAAACCTTGAATCAGTAAATCTGTGATGATACTAAAGAATTTCCATTTCTGAGAACCTCCAAGGTGATCCCAATGTTTTCAGTTTATCGATCGCTATCAGAGTAGCAAGTTCATCTAGAATTAAAGCACTGTACATGTTACACTTCTGGGTTTAAACTGTAAACTGCTAAATGACTAAAGGAATAACTATATTTTTAAAGACGAAAAGCAGAAAGGTGAATATTTCCTGGTAACTGGATCAAATACTGTATGTTATAATCTTATTAAATATCTATACTTATGAACATCATATACTTATGAAAGATCACATAGTAACATATTTCTCTTTTGATAAATTCGTATCAGCATTATGAATAAATTTGAAATTTTAGATTAGTTTATAAGTTTATTCAACTTTAGTTCATTTAGCTTGTGAAACACATTTGTGTCACTCATACTATTGTACGTAAACAATAATATGTAAATCACCTAACACTGAGTAATCTGTCAGACTGGCATATTTCAGAATTAGTAACTGAATTCAAAAGCAACTGCCCGTGAGGGAGGAGATATTGCTTCTGATGCTCAGCTATCTTATTTCCCAAGAGAGTTATTCAGAGCGTAGCTGAACATCAAAAGTAGCAATGAGAACAGGACCATTAAAATTCCTTGTTACAAATAAGAATGGCTGGTGAGCGCAACACATTCTTCTCATACTTAATCTGCATTCATACTCCAGAGGCTCTGTAACAACGTAATTTGGGAGTCTCAACTGTCCCATTTTGGACGTCCACTGTTCAATTTTATAAATCAGTGAGTTTTACTAAATGGTTATTACCATACTCTAGGTTAGCGTATGACTACAAAGTGATAATTCTCACTTATTTATTTCTGAACTAGCAGAAAAGCATTAATTTCTCATTTTATAATTTGTATATCCCTTTGTTGATTTTACGATTGCCCATATGGTCTGGCAATATTTTGAAAAAAAAAATTTTTTTTGCTTGAGTGGCTACAATTTAATTACATTTTAATGGTACACTTCTTTCTTTGAAGTCACATTGCTTGCTAATTCCTTTTTTAGCTCTTAGAACTTAACACTAATTTATAAACAGATAATGCTTATACAGTACTGACTGAGAACATTTACTTGAAAACAGATACGTTGAAGACCAAAAGACTTCCAAAAATATTGGAATTAAATGCCTAAAATTATAAAAATATTAAAAATAGAGTGAATTAGAGTAAGACACACACTTGAGACTAGGAAGTACATGGCTTGAGGAAACTGCAACAAGAATTCTCTGTGCTATATGTGGCGTCATGAACTTCTTTTACTTATATTTTATTTCATGGTACAGATTAGGTTTTAAAGATAAATTAAGATGATAATTAACATGTATATATTTATTTATCATTTGAATTTGTAAAAGTTTTCCTACAACTTAGGAATGGCCCTAGTTACTGTATGGTGTAAAATTTGACATATTTAAGAGATATAAAAATTAAAAAGATAAAAAAATGAAAAATCAAAAGTAGATATTTGGTACTGACTAACAAAATTTGCATTGGTTAAATGTGACCATAGGGAAATTACAAATTATGTCTTAGGTTCTCTACTCTGAAAATAATGTTAATGGAGGCAATATTTCTTGTAATTATTTTAAAACAATAGTTAACACATAAAGAGAAACTTGCATCGTATTTCTATTACTGTAGTAGATTCTACACAGCACTTATCAAGGTAAGCTTTTTAACCCTTTATGTGAATACACATGAATTGATATACGTTTATTATTTTAGTCAGGTTTTTCTTTTCTGGAACAAAGTGCCTGACAAGCACAACTTGAAGAAGGAGATAATTATTTTATTTCACAGCTTCAGAAGTTTCAGTCTACAACCAGCTGGATCCACATCAGGAACACTGTGCTGAAAGAATGCAATGAAGCAAAGCTGCTCATTTCATGTGGGCCCAGAAACAGAACACTATTCAGAAAGCATGCTGAAAACAAAGGGGCCAATGACCGGATACAGTCCCCAAGGCCGTGTCCACATGACTCACTGGATTAATTTAAGCATCTATTCATGCAATCAAGTTGCCTGTTAAGCTTAACTAGAATCATATTTATCTTTTATCTTAGAACAGACCACTGTCTCTAACAAACACATACTGAGTAAGTGGAAGTGTCATCATCAATGTCATTATTTTATCGTTACTAACATTAATTATTGCCATTTGATATGCTCTAAATTATTTATTCAGTATCTATTTAGCAACCATCGAATGCTTATTATATGCCAGGTATTAAATCAGGTGAACTAAGCCATCACATTGCCCATATACTAGTAAAAGACAGATATTTAGTAATTGATGTATGACTCACTTGTTACATGGTACTGCTGGATTTTTTTTCTGAATCCCATGCTGAATCCTTTCTCCATGTGTCTCTTGCTATAACCTCTGCACCAAGTTTCAAAGGCTGTAATGACATTTTCTACTAACCTTCTCAGCCTACAGATTCCTGACAGTTTTAACCAAGGGGGGACCATCTGAGCAAATTTAAGGAAATTTCAAGATTAATGAAGCATATTTATTAATGTACATTCCTTCCTCTGGACTTAACTGCTTTTCTCATGTTAACTCTATCTCTTGACTACGTCCATAAAGGTAGTTTTTATGTGACTCCATTTATTTTTTTTTTTAAATTTTTTTATTATTTTATACCAAGAACATGTATTGGTACATTGCATACATAATGATCATAATCAACATGGTTATTTTGTACCTGTACATGATACATCTTGGTTTTCCCCCCTCTTCCCCCCTTCCCCTCCCCTCCCTTCCATTCACCCACCCCTCTCTATTTGCAATAAGTGTAACTACACTTTACCATTTTTCCCCCCTTTTATGTGACTCCATTTATCTTCTCACTTTTCCTTTTTTGGACCTATCGGGCTAGCAATGTAGTTCTATGCTGTACTTATTAGCTAATATTCACTTTAAATAACTTTGTCAGTGATACTTTCATATTGTCCATGTTAGTAACTTTCACACAGCTGGGACAAAATATTTGATATTCACAATTTAAAGGACAAAGGTTTTATTTGGCTCATGATTTTAGAGGGTTTAGTTCATGGTTATCTAGTACCAAGGCAGAAATTGCAAGGTGGAAGGACACGGCAAGGGAAGTTGCTCACTTCATAGCACCCAGAAAGAATAGAAAGAAGGGAGGCAGCAAGAATAAGAATCCATCCTTCAAGGTAATTTACCTAGTGATCCTCCTCTTCTGAAGAGATCCCACCTCCTAATAGAACATTCAGCTATGAACTCATTAATGATTAATCCGTTGATGAATATAGTTCCCCATGGTTCAATAACCTTCTGAAAGACCCAACTCTGAGCACGTGAGATGTTGGGAGATCATTTTAGATGTAAACCATCATCCGTCATTGACTTACATATCTATAAAATTTGAGAAATCGTACAATCTTCTGTCACCTACTTGTGGATCCAGGAAAGTCAGTGATGTATTTCAAATGCCTGAGAATGAGAGAATTTATTCTAGTCTAAATCTTAAAGTGAAAAAAAAAAAAAAAAAACCTAGGAGTACAAAAAGCAGGAGACGATTTCAATCTCAGTTATAGGCCTATAGCAAGTTTCACCTTCTTTCATCTTTTTCTTATATGCAGTTTTTCAAAGGATTGGTTGATGCCCATTTCAATAGAGAGACCCATATGCTTTCCTCAGTATATGCATTTAAACATTTATCTCATGCATAAACATCCTCACAGAGTCATCTGGTAATAATAATTAAGTAGATATCTAGGCATCTTATGGCCCAGGCAAATTGCCATTTCCAATTAACCATAAAACTCATTAATAATAAAATCCAAAAACATTCCGTATTTTTTCTGCTTGGAACCTTAGTTGATCCTAAAAAATAGAAGCTAGTGAGTCCTTTGGAAAAGGGGAAGTTGAAGAAAGTTCAAGCTAATTTGTGTTGCAGGGGCCAAATAGCAATTTTAATAAGTAGTTTAAATGTGCTGCTGAAAAGATTATTTACAAACAAACACAAAAGATAAGGAATGAGCATCTTGGGAAAGACTATTTCAGGTAGACTGAAAGGCTAGTGCGAAGGTCCTAAGTAGATGAGAGTTTAAAAGCAACAACAGGAAATCTAGTGGCATTTGAAGCAAAAAATAAAAGGTAAAAGTGGGAGATCACGAAGTTTGAGAAGTGACAGGAAGTCACATTATTTGCAGCTGTAGATGTCAATTTTCCAACTGTAGTTTTTACTCTGGAGAGAATTGGGGATTTGAAATGCTTGGAGTAACTGTGTCATATGAAAATTGATCTATGGATTTCAAGAATCTTTCTGACTAGTTTGTCACGAAGCAATAGAGAAATTTCAAGTTTTTATTCACCCTCAAGAAAATTTTACTAGTATCAATGCATAGTAATCTTAAAAGTACAGCAATTGTGGAAGTCAATGTATGCCAAGCAATCAGAATGAGTATGCGTATTGAACTGGGTGTCTACTACACGAGACAGTGCCAGACATACAAAATGTGTATCTGTTGTTGTTTCGGTCCAGATGTTTCCTAGAGTATAATGGCAGACTATGCATGTGATTTGAGACATATCAAAGAATATATGACTTTGGTAGAATAATTGTTAAAAATTTGTGAATTAACAAGTATTGATTATACTACATGTGACTTTGAAAGACACGTGGTCTTGCAAGCACAAGGCCCCGAGTTCAAGCCCCAGCACCAAAAACAAACAAACAAACAAAAAAACAAAAAAGAAAGATACTTGGTCATGTTTATTCAACATTAATTTTATTGAGGACTTATCAAACAACAAAGAAGATGAAAAGATATTATTATTCATCTGTAATAATAAGCAAAGCCAAAATTGTCCTTATTTAAAATTAAAAGTTTGCAATATGTATATGTACTTTACCTAGTGTCAAATGTAGACTGAAGAATTGGTGATGGTGAAATTATCATAAAAAATGACCATATATGCTATGAGATTTTATGTTCCTTGCAAGGAGTAAATGTCTTTTCCCTATCTGTATCTCTCAGTGTCTTGCATAATAATTAGTCAATAGATAGCTTTGACATTAAAACTAAATTAATTAAATTAATTCAGCAAAGATTTTTTTGAATGCCTAACTCATGGCTTCAACTGTGTCAGACTTTGGAAATTATAAAAGAGACAATTATTTTGCTTTAAAATAACTCATTTAGTAGAGAAGCCATGCACACTTGTGAGCCCATGTGATAGCAATACATTTTTATTTAAACTAAATTCTTGCAATGAATACTTACAGCATACATGTAAAAAAGTTGAGTGTTCATGAATAGATGTAAATTGTTGAAGAATATTTCATAATGGCTAGATTTGACAAGGTTGTTGTCCTAATTTCCTTCTTGTCTCTGAAACCTGTTACCTGATATCCAGAGTTTAAAGGAGAAAAGGTTCATTTTGGCTTACAGTTTGTAGAGGTTTCAGTCTGTAATCAGCTCTCTGTGACAGGGCAGCATGAGAGAGGGCACAGCAGACAGGAAGCCCTAACCCATATAGGGAGGATATATACATACACAGTGACTCACCTCTTCCCACTAGGCTTCAACTCCCAATATCACACTCACCTATAAACCTAGCAGTGGACTAATCCAGTGAACTGTCACACACCCATGATCCAGTCACCTCCCAAATGCCCCAAATATGAGCATGCGAGGCTTTTGGGGAGCGCTAAGATATAACCCGTGACATTCTAACCCTAGACCCAAAGGCTGATGCAAGTCCCTTTACGGAAAATGCATTTAGTCCTTTAAGAATTGCCAAAGTCCTAACAGTTTCAGCTTGCTGAAAAGACCAAGTTTAAATTCTCCTCTGAGATTTAAACCAAACTCTTAGCTGTGAGGCCCTGGAAAAAATAAATAAATAAATAAATAAAAAATTAAACACTTCTAGTATACAATGGCACAAGATAAACATGACCATTTTAAAAGGTACAAATGGGAAGATAGAAAGAAACGGGACCAAAACAAGACAAAAATCCAACGGGATAAACATCAAATCCCATAGTTCCATGTGTAGAACCCAGGGCAATTTGTGGCAAGGTGTGAATTCCAAAGGTCTCGGCTGGCCCCACCCCTATGACTCAGCCTATAGTTGTAACCCTCACAGTTTTTCTCTTGGGCTGTCTTTGCTTACTCCTTACAACTTTCCTCAAATGAACCACATTCCTGGCTTTTCCAACCTTCTCAGTTCTCTACTGCACTTTCGGCATTAAACTCACAGCTTCACACACTGCCGTTTCAGGGGTGCACTCTCTGGCCTCCCAGGCTTTATTCTGAAATGTGAGTGGAAGTCTTCCGGATCCTACAACTTTTGCACTCTGCCTGTGACTAAAACCAGCATCATTTGATAATGTCAAAGTCTGCTGCCAGCTGGAACAGTAGATAGGCTTCCTTCTCTTTTGGCTGCACGAGTCGAGTGTTTGGAGCCAGGGCCATGAACCCAATCCCAAGGATCAATGGTCCTAGGCTGCCACCATGATGGGAAATGATTCCCTAAGGCTCTTTGCTTAAAACAAAGACTTTCACATTTGCAATTTTGAGGCTGTAAAGGGTAGCATCCTCCTGATTTTTGTAAATCTCTCTGGCTATCTTTTCTATTGTCCTTGGCTTTTTAATGCTAATCTTTTTCAGCAAACAAGTTCTCCTCAGTTCCACCTTTGCAGGCTTCTTTCCCACTGAGCACAAAACTTTTAAAATTATTGTCTTAGTTACTTTTCTCTCATTGCTGGGACAAAATACCCAACACCCAAAGTTAAGGGAAGAAAGGTTTATTTGGCTTACAGTTCTTAGGTTTCAGCTCACAGTCAGCTGGAACCAAGGCAGGGCGGCATGGCAAGCAGGAAGAAGTCAGCAAGGCAGGCAGGCAAGTGATGCAAGCAAGGGATGCAAGCAAAAGGGGTAGGCAAGCCTCGTTCTATCCCTTATATTTTATCCAGGCTACCTGGCTTTAGGGTAGGTAGCACTCCCACCCTTAATCCTAATACCCTTAACCCTAGCATCATATCCTGGATCCCAGTAGAACTATGCCAAACCAATCAGTCGACTGATTGACTGATTTGGTAATCACACACTCAATATCCAGCTCCACCTATGACCACACGAGGATTTAGGGGGACATCTAGACACAAACCATAGCAGTTGTTTTGCTAGAACATTTGCTATTGATTCTTAAAATACATCTGACTATAAACCCTCAATAGTAGCCATACGGCCACCTCAATATTCGCCTGCCTTGAAATTTCTTTTCCCCGATTAATTAGTCTACTAACGTCAATCTCAATCTCAGGCAAAGCGTATGCACATGAGCAAAATGCAGAAGAATTTTCTGCCAAAGCATAATACACATGGCCTTGGGTCCAGCTGCCAATGCAGTCCTCATTCCCAACTGAAACTTCCTGAACCCATTCTTTAGCAGCTGCATTCCTCTCAGCATTCTGGTCTTCCGAGCTCTGACCAGAATTTCCCATCAAGCTCAGCTTACAACATTCTAGTACTGCTTCTACACTGGGCATCTCCAAACCTTTAACAACTATTCCACAAGGCAGTTTCAAAGACTTGCAAACAAAATAGCCAGGTAGCATCACTTCTCTGGTACCAAAATTTGTCTTAGTTACTTTCTCATCATTGGGACACAGTACATAACATCCCCTGTTTAAAGTAGGACAAGCTTATACTGGCTCACAGTTCGTAGAGCTTTGAATCTGTAGTTGGCTGACTCCAAAGCAGGGCAGTACACCCCAAGGACACAGCAGGCAGGGACCAGCAAGCTATGACAGCACACACTGTTCCAGGCGGTGCCCACAGTAGCCAAGCCTTCCCTAAAGGATTTATCTCCCAACACGTCACCCAGATATACACCCACCAGAGCAGTGATCCAGTATCACACATCCATGATCCAATTTCACACACTCATTATCAGGTCACTTACCCAAATTCCGACCTACAAGCACATGGGGTGTTGGGGGACCTCTAATCATGAGCCATAACATGTATGTTACAGTAAAATGATCTGATCTAACTCTTGGAGAGTTATAGTTGTTAAGATTTGTTTGCCAGAGATCCAGAGTGAATAAAATAAGTTTAAAGTCTTAGAATTTTAACTAGCACTTATAGCGCAGCTTTAAAGCATAGATGTTTATATGAGAGATGCCAAGATTTTCATCCAACTTATTTACACTCAGTGGGAATTTACTTAAATTTCTTCACGACTACGTAGAAGCTACAAGTTAGTACATTGTGGTTTTAGGGAAGAAATTTTCTATTATATGTAAATGGCTTTATGAGCTGTCTTACTAAACAGAAATGCCAAAAAATTATAGTAATTTTAGCATAATTATCTTTATCATTCTTATGTTTGTATACACACGATTTGACAGATGTTCTGGTTGCAAATATGAAGAGAATATGTGTATATATTATTAACTGCTAAAGACATTAAAAAAAAAGGAACAAGAAAGAAAAAGTACATTCAAAAACTGTCTGCTAGAGAACAGGAAAAAATGGAACACTTTTCCCAAAACCACATGAATTATTTTAAAATAAATACAAATCCTTGAATTTGAGATTTAAAAATTGTGCCAATCATTTAAGTAAATTATTCATAGGAATGATTCTAAAAAAATGCTACAAATGTTATGAAATCTTTATTTCTTGCTTAATGCTTTCATTTTATGAGAAATACATTACCATATTAGGTTTTAGAGGATTATAGTCCAAACCACACAGAAATATTAATATTCAAACTATTACCAACCCTATACTTCACATGCATTAATATCTCACCTCTTATTTTTTTCAGGTCTCTATTAATTTTCCTCCTGAAATATCATTTTACATTTGCCTTATTGCTCACTCTGTCTAAATATAAAAACTCTGAACAGAACTTTCCTTTGAGCAAAAATACCAACGTAGAGAAAAGTTTGCCACATGGTGACCTCCTAAGGAAGGTAATAAAGACAGGAAAATACATAAGTAGAGAAATTTGCACATATATAGAAACATACAAAAGCTGGAAACAATAATATACTCTTTTATATAGATAAGTGGATGTGTATCTCTTTTTAAATAAGTGTCTATTATATTTGGTTAAAGAGATAGCTGAGAAGTCAGTAGATTAAATAATGAATGGAATAACTGAAAATAACTGAAATTAGAAGCAGTTTATAATCTAAAAATTCTTGGGTATTTCATTCACATAAATCTAATATTCATTTTATAGTAATTTAGGGAATGTCACAGGTTTCCAATCACAAAATTATACAATTATAAACTCATTTACTACTCTGTTATAACAGAGGATAAATTTGAGTCATTTGTAGGAAATTAATGCATTTTGAAGGACTCCGTAACATTAAGTGAAATCAGTCAAACACACCAGCTTAAACATTGTGTGGTTTATCTTGTGTGAGAAACTGAAAGTATAAATAAATTAAAGAGCAAAATAAAAAATAGACAATAGGAAACAGCAAGACAGATCTTTTGCAAATGGGAAGGAGCCCAGAGAGGGAGGGAGGGAGGGAGATGGGAAGAAAAGGAAGAGGATGCAAAAGGAATTAACATTTCCTTTTACAGGAATGTACATCAGGTACATATACTGACTATTCACAATGAATGTATTCATTATGTACCACTAAAATGTACTAATAAAAAGAATCCCATTAATGTATTTTACAATTTAATTAAGATTTGCAAATGAAATTTACAGTATTTACTATTGTATAAACCATAATATTTGAGTTTATTATTAAGTAAGTTTCCAGGTACTATTTATAAATAAGTGTAGATAAAATTCATGTCAGTTTTTAGTAAAATATGTCCATTATTTGTGAAATAAGTCTTTGAATTAATTGATACATGGAATTTTCTGATACAGGACCACCTTCAACTAAGCAGCTCTAGTTATCCTTGAAATAATTATTGATTCCATAAATTAAATAATGCCCGATAATGGCTACTAGGTATACTGCAAATTCCATTAAGGCTGGGAATTTTGTCTGACATGGTCATCTGTGTATCAACAGAAAATGTGTAAAGCATATTAGGTTTTCTGTAAATATCTAAGGAAGAGATAAGTCAAGGGTAAGGACACATAAGACAGGGAGGAAAAGGGAGGAGAAGGAAGAAGGGAAGGAGTATATTAAAAGGTCCTGTTCCTCAAATATACACTAACATTAACTGTGTTAGACAATTTATTCTATTTAAATCTCTCCTTTCTTCCTTCTATCTTTCTTTCTTTTCTGCTTCTTCCTTCCTGTCTTCTTGTCATCATTTGCTTTTTTTCTCTATTTATTTGTATCATTGTATTATTA
Organism: Hystrix cristata; assembly: GCA_004026905.1. Taxonomy (NCBI): domain Eukaryota; kingdom Metazoa; phylum Chordata; class Mammalia; order Rodentia; family Hystricidae; genus Hystrix; species Hystrix cristata. Next base: position 66,673 of record PVJO010005024.1, on the reverse strand, counting down.
TGTAATACATACCTCTTATTCCCCACTTGTATTCTGGAGGCAGGTTTATCTTTTAAAAAGCAACCCTTTATTAAAATCTGTAATGATAGTAATATTCCCATATGTAATCCCTAGTACTACAAAACTAATGTCTCTATATTCTTCCATTTGTACTAATGCAACAATCTAACTATGGAAATCATAAGGCATTTATTATTTATTTTTATCTCCACTTAGATACATGCTTTGATTTTTAAAAAAAAAATATTTCTGTTAATTGTACATATGGAAACTTTCCGTAGCTTACGAACTGAATATCTAAAATGCTTGTCTTACTTTTTTTTATCAGAACCAGGAACACTGTTTTATTTGAAGTGAATTTCAATCAATTTTTTAAACTTTGTTTTGAAAACTAGTCATTAAATGACATATTTTTGCTACAATCTACTAAAGAGAAATCACAAATACCGTACTTGGAATTTTCATAGTTGTTTCTCAACAGTAGAAATTCTATTTCACTTAAGATGTCTAAAGTATTCCAGCCATACTCATTTCCTCTGCTTGCCCATAACAATTCACGTGTAAAACACTCCACACTTCTCTTCCCTAGTTTTAAATTGCTCTCCATCCTGTCCACATATTGTTGGATACAGACTATTTGAAAGTTATTATGGTCGATATGAAATACTATGTATTCTTGAGAAGTTTAGTGTTCAATTGTTTTGTTTTGGTAACAATTTGTCATGCAAATGAAGCAAATTATCTGTCCACTAATTTTTGACAAAATATTTATTGACATTCAATGTGTTAGTTGTGCACTGGGATTTTAACACTGGAATAAAAATATAAATTTATTTCTCACACTAATTTGCTTAGAGTCCAGCAGAGAATCAGAATGTTAACTTTTGCTAGGTTAAATAAGTAAATTCTGTTTGTAGCATGTAAATAGTTCTTTACCCCTTTGGAGTCATGTATAAAATTAAGAAAACAAATATATTAGTCATATATAAAGTTATTATGGATATTTGCCAATAACTTCTGTAATTTTTCAACATCAAAGCAATAATACCAACTCATTATTTTTAGGAAGTCAGTATTCACTCAAGGTGAATTTACTGAAAAACAAAACACATATTTTCATCCTGAATAAAGACAAAATTCTCCTTTCATGAACTCCATTGACAACATATCCTTCATCGGAAGAATGCTGAGAAATATTAAATAATTTCTGATACACTTATAGTTAGTTATAGACCAGAAATTGAGAAAAGCTTTTTATTTCTCTAATGAATAAAAGTATAAAAATGGTGTTTACTCAAATTCTTTATTGCTACAACATATTTGTTGAGACTGTTGAAAGTTTTTGACTTGTAAGCAAAGCTGTTAAACTCTCTGGTCAACTGATACTCATAATACTGTTCAGGGAAGAACACTGGACACGTGTCATTATCTTAAGTAAGTGAACTAAGTGGAAAATTACAAATTCTAGAACTATTCACGGCAGCAGTTCTTCAGTACATTACTTATGAAGTCGTTCAGCCAATTCATTCTCTAAAATATTATTCACAGTGTCATTTTTTTTGGCTTAAAATTTGGCCTATACACTTATGAGGTTGTCTGCCTGGAAGAATTTTAAAGAGTGGGTAACATTGTTTGTCACTATAGTACTTTTAATCAAATAGCCACAGAAGTAAATATTCTATGACCTTAGAATATTCTATGACCTGCTAATTCCTTGTATGTGTGGTGGGAGACAATCCTGTAACCACCCTGATAAAAGTCAGAAGATCTGGCTAACATTGGCTCACACACGGGTCATTGAAATGCTGTCGGTGTGCTGTTTTGGAAGCCTGTCTTAAGGTATGATTTCATTTGGGAGAACCATATGTTTTCTAAGTATTTAAACTAGCTTAATCATTTGTGTTTGTATTTCTTATTGCTTGTAGTAAAAAAAAAATATTCTAAATGGTGTGCTTATATGTAACACTTACAAGGTAATTCTCAAGAACACTGTATCTGGAGTCATTTCAGTTTTGCTCCTTCTGCTTTCTCATTATTTCAAGCTACAGGGAAATTATCAAATGTCAGTGTCTTGGAATCTAAGATTTATTACCTGTAAAATGGAGATTGTCTTTATGATTAAATAAGACTATTAGTATAAGATCTTTTGAAGACTTCCTGAAATAGCATAGACAGAAGGTTCCCCAGTAACTAATGGCAACTTGTTCTAGATAGATGTCCTCTGACTCAGGCATTTGGCAATGTGTGTAAACCTGTCTACAAGGGTGTATAGATGCGACGGCATAAATTTATAAGGTTTTGAAACAAACACTGTAGCTATGACACAAATGACTGTGATCATCTATTGCCACAATTGCCTAGTCAATATAGACAGCATTACTGAAATTTCCTACAATATGTAGCCTTTATAAGGATACGACATTTATTGAATGCAATTGTTAACTTTGTAATACAATATTAAATTATACATAGTCACTAAATTTTTATGTATACGCATTTCTTGTTACCGAACTCAGTAAAGTTCCATCAAAATCAATATAAATTATTTACTGGATAATATAATTTTTTAAAATACTTTAATTCACCGATAAAATTAAAATGGTTGATTTCAAAATAGAGACGGGGAAGTAAAAGATGAAACCTAAACATCTTGTGATGCTGGGAAATAAAGAAAAAAAAAAAGAACTAGAAGGTAGAAATATGAAGAATAGGAGAACCTGCTTGAAAGAGTTTCTTGTGGCCAAAGGAGGACAATATGCACTCTCCCAAAATGAATACAGGGCATGGGACCTTGCAACTATTGCCCACCAAACCAAAATGAATGCAGAAAGGAATGGATTATAGCCAGTGGAGAAGAATAAGCCTCTCTCTGTCCATATAGACATAAACTAACAACTCAGTAAACAAATAGTGGAAAATAATAGTTCTCCCTCACAACTGAATCCTAATAAATAGCCATATAAGAAATAACAGTAAGAGTAATCAACATTAGTTAAACGCTACAAAAATAATTATTGCAGGCAATATTTAACAATAAATATAAACGCCGCAAAATATAATGAGAAACAAGATGTCCATATACTTACAAAATATTTTCTCACAAAAAAATCTATTAGCTACAGGGGGAGAACCAAGATGCATCATGTATAGGTACAGAATTAATGTAATGAATGTGACCATTGTATGTAGAATGTACCAATACATGTTCTTGGTTTAAAATTAAAATAAAAAAAAAGAGAAAAATCTATTAGCTACAAAAAAAGAAAAAAACGCCATTTCAGTGAAGCAATGTGGCAAGCAGTACTTTATATAATGGATACTAGATTATGAGTGGAATTGACAGCATATCCTTTCTGAAATGATGCTTGTAGAAAAGTCCGATATTATTTCAGTCACAGAACTGCCATATTAAAAATATTAAATTGATTTGGTGGTTAAAAATCAAGGAAATTATTATCTTACAAGTCTGGAGGTCAAAAGCCCTCATGATCAAGATTTCAGAGGAACAATTCTTATTCTAAAACTCACAGGGCGGGCTGGGGATTTAGCGCAGTGGTTAGAGTGTTTGCCTCGCAAGCACAAGGCCCTGAGTTCGATTCCTGATACCAAAAAAACAAAAAACAAAAAACAAAACAAAACAAAAAAACTCACAGGGCAACTTTTCTTGTCTTTTTGCCTTTCTGGAGGTGGTTGTCAATCACTCTCATTCTATATCTTGAGGTTGCTTAACTAATTCCTGCTTTTATAATCACAAGACATTTCTCCCTGCGCCTTTACTTAACCTTTTGCTCTTCTTTGAAAGATACCAGTCAGATTAAATTATGGACCTACAGGGCCTGGGGATTTAGCTCAGTGGTTAAAGTGCTTGTCTACCAAGCACAAGGCCCTGAGTTGGATCCCCAGCACCCAAAAAGAAAGAAAGAAAGAAAGAAAGAAAGAAAGAAAGAAAGGACCTACGCTAACAACCCTATCCTAAATTTATTCACCTCCAATATCCTTATTTTTAAGAAAGTTGACATTTATAGGCATTAGGTATTATCTTTTAAACATATAATTTGAGAAAAGTATGCAACACATGACAGGTATATCCTTGAAAAAATATAAAGATCATAGGAAACAAAAAAATACAAGACAAATAAATGTAATGCAGAAACCTGAGTTGGTTTTAGAAAGATACACATTCATGGGAGGCTGGTGTTATTTTAAATATATCGAAAGTTTTATGGTATTGTATCAATGATGACTTCTTCATTTCTATAACTTTTACTAAGCTTGTATAAGAGTGTAATATTAGAAGAAACTGGGTAAAAGGTAAAAGTGAGGTTTCTCCCCTCAAAACTATGGGAAATTGACATAAAACAGAAGAAAAACAAGATGAAGTTGGTATAGTCCCATAGTACAGATAAAGAAAAATAAATGTATAGAAATTTTTTTAAAATTATCCTCTGTGATTACGTATTTTATTAATATTTACTATTTGCATATGCATGCATGAAAACAAGAGGAAAATATTAACATAGATGCAAATGAATATTAAACTCTCGCATTGTTCAAATGGCATAAAAAGTAACTATGTATTAAAGAACTAACCTTACTCAAAAGAAGGTCAAGTTTTTACCGGAAGTTTCTTTAGGGTAATCTCTAAGCCTTTGCATTATCTTACTTGGTGTGAATGTCTTTTTATTTTGGGGTCTTGGACAACATCTGGTATTTCAAGTTATGAATGGTTTATGGTAGGGACTTTGGGCAGTGTGCTATTGCCCCTGCCTTTGGCAAGATAGCAGGATGTATTCGGTCATTCGAGAACTCAGCTGAGACTGCATGACTGAGTTTCAGTAAAATCCAACCATGCTCAGATTTTATCAGCAATACCACTGTGAATAATCTTGCAAAATGTTGCTGGGAGAAAAAAGTATCCTATACAATGCACCGGAAGAGTATGAGCGACTGGAAACTTCTTGTACTTGAAACTCTTCTTTTCCATGTGGTTCTTCTATTGGCTGATTTTTGTGTGCATATTTCACTGTAACAAATCCTAACTATAAGAACTTCCAGTTTTCTCTCTGAATCCCATGGTAAATTAACGAACATGAAGGCAGGGTTGTAAACTCCTCAACTTGGAATTGATATAAGGAGTTGGGAGTAGTCTTGAGACTCACTGACATTGTAATACACTAGATAAAAGAAGTCATATTTAGAATAATTTCAGAAGTGTCATTTTTAAAGTTATTTATAAGTAATTAGCATGAATTTAGTGAACATATTCAGGATTCTGAACAGGAAGTTGAAATAATTACATTTAACAGGTAATATAATATCCCCAAAGGTAATACATTGCAGTGATAGGAAAAAAATGTCAGAAAACATACCATTCCACAAAATCAACAAGACTATGCAAAAATTGTCAAAATAAATCTATTCAAAACTCTGGAAATTAACTGAGGGTTTGCAATCATCTGTGGGAGATTTATTCAAGAAAAATGTGTCTGAATTTCAGAAAGATCAGGGACCTTTGTTATGTTTTGCGTCATGTCATTCTCCAATTTCTCTCCTGGGTTTTCAGTAGCCTTAGAAAGCCAAAGCTTCACCACGATGGTAGGCACAAAACCACAGGGCCATCAGCCCACAGCTAACACAGTGGGTTTTCTAAGCCCAAAGCTTCTTTTCCGTGTAATTACCACATCAATCCATCTGGCCACAATTTGAAAAAATTTGACTCACGTAGTTCATATGCATTTGACTGTACACAGGGTGGAACAGCCTTTTACAAAGAAGGTATTGAAATCAATCAGCAGAAATTAATTAATAATGCATCTATATTAGTTTTAACAATTGGGGGAAGTTGAGGCTGGCCAGATCCCTTAGAAATGAACGCTGTGGAATGAGATGTTTAAAGAATATCTTGGAAATGCCCAACACACAGGACATACCTCAGAGTGCTATACCTTCTAGACTCTGGTTGATCATCAAGATTTGCACAAGAACCAGCTGGGCACAGTGGTTCTCCCTGCAAGCTGGGAGACTTAGGCAAGAAGATGGAAAGTTCCAGCCCAAATGAAGCAAGACAAAACTGACCCTGTCTCAGAACAAAATTCAACACAAAGACTCTGGGTTCCATTCCTAGTCTTGCAGAAGAAAAAAATCAAAATAAAACAACTTTGTAAATATTACAATGCAGTATAATAAGTGGAAACATTTCAAATTTTAAAAAGTAACTAATTTAGCCTTAGTTATTTTCCAGTCTTAAATTTGGGATATTTTCTTTCTAACTGTGCATTTGAATTCATATTTTTGAAAATATATTCAAGAGATAGAGGGCATTTTACTTTATATTTTATTTGAGATTTTATTTCCTTTAAAAAAATGATGTTTATAATAAGATTATACCACAGGCATAAAATATTTCTGTTCCTATATCTTCAAATTTCTGTTATATGACTTATTATGTTATCTATTTAAAGAAAATATGAAAATGTTAAATTTAGATAAAGTAATACGTGGAGAGAGCTTTGGAAAATGCCACGTTGTTTTGAAGTAATGTTTCTCAATAGTATTTTTCTATTCTCTACACTGACATGGAACTTAGTAACACCAATGATGATTTGCGAGTTACATAAATTAAGTAAATAAGGTATAGTAACCTTGTTTCTTAGTTATTTATTTTTAAAAAACCCTCTGTATCTTTTATTCTATCTCTGTATGCTTGTTTTATCACTACCTCTATGAAAACACCTACACATTTATATATTAAATTATTGATTTTATAATTAACAAAGACTCATGGTTTATACAGGTCTCTAATCACAGTAAGCTATAAAAGAAACATAATACTGTATGGAAGAATGCTTATTCATGAAGATTCAAACTCTTGAAAATACAAACACCTAAATTTAGGTAAGCAAAGACTTTATTAGAGAAGAACATTGTGATACACAGACCATTATATTTTGTTGCATTTAATCATGCAACGCTGTACACATAGAAGAAAACATCCCAATGATCCTTACAAATAAGCAATTTTAATTTCCAACTAAAAAGAAAATAAAATTTAAAAACATATCTTAAAATACTACAAGAATGATGTGATCCTCTCATTTCATTATCTGCAAACATCCTACAGAGGTTTTCCACGAATAGGGAAAGGAAGGAGGGACTAGCAGGGACACTGTTTGGTAAAGGAAAAGCTGGTAACCTTAGCCGCTGGCACAAGAAGGTTTGTTTACAGGCCATATTATTTCTCCACAGTGGCTTATTCTCCGAGTAAGCCGTTGACTGGGAGTATTTTGCAACTTAAAACGTGGCTAAGTGTTGCTGAGAAATCCAAAATTAAAGCCATGTGAAGATGGAAACCTGAATATATTTGGTCAAGCCAAGTAATGGAGACCTGCAATCATTTAATCATTCTCAAATATGTTTGAGTTAATTTTGAAAAGCAGACAAACAGAAAATTACATATTTGTAGTCCCACAAAACATGATGTATGTATCCTTATAAATTCTGCAAAATTTATAAGACTCTTGCCATGGTAAATCTCCCTGCAACTAATCTTAAAATTATACACTTCTCTTCCATCACTGAAGTATCCTATTTATCTAGTAAGAGGGCTTTATTGTATTTCTCAGAAGTATGAGTTCTGGAATCCATAAGGTCTTAAAACAATTCTATTCTGTTCAATTAAAGTAAAAAGAAATTTAGCTCATCTGCCCGCTCTATCTGCCCTAGCTCACTCTTTCCTCATAATTACATAATTTTATAAAGATTTTGAAATATCTTTTTTATACTGTTAAAAAGCTCTGTGGTGGACTTATTGTGATCACCTTGAGCAGGAATGCCCAGCTGGACTGAGTTGGTGGGCTTCTGAGCATAGAGGATTGTTGAGGACACAGAATAAAGGAGAACAGGACCAGGAGACAGGGGCCGGCTGTTTCTCAGGAGAAGCTCTCTTCCGGCTGGTTCTCCAGAAGGCAATTTGGCTGTTCTTGAAGAAGGAGCTGGGGCCCTTGCTGTTGTCAAGAATGGCTGGTGTTCTCTTCAGGGGAGCTCTGGTCTTCATCTCTGCTGTGAGCATCACATCCTGGTTCCAGTATAGACTTTTTCAGCTGTTTAGTGCAGACACAGATGTACATGGGACATGGTAGTGGGCTCCCAGCCCTTGATTGGATCTTCTGGGTCTCCAGTGCATAGATAGATGTTGTGCACTCTTCCTACATTTGGCTTGTGTGTGCGAATGTTGTAATTTCTAAATGTCCTGTATTAAATATGCTCTCTTGCAAATCATTGACTCTAGAAAGGTAATTAATACAAGTTCATTTCAGAAAAGAGTGGGGTGGGCCTGGAAGTGACAGATTAATAGACAAAGTTACAAAAATTGCATCTTACCCCACCTATTTTATATATTTGTGATGCATAGCAATTATTTTCAACTTGGGGAATTCTTACATGAACATTTTGCATCTTGACATTTTCACTCCCCTTCTCTATCTGCCCTAGCTCACACTTTCCTCAATACTCTATCTTCTTTAAAATTTAACAATGATGAATTACTGTTTATCAAAGCAAATGTTGCATTTACTTTGAAAGTCACATCAAACAGAAAATTGCCATAGTATGGGACATGTATGTTTTCAAAGAGTTTATAATTTTTCTTTTTGCTTAAAGCCATAATCACCTTCCTTAAAGAACTTAAAAAAATCTGTACAAAGATTTTAATAACTTTTCTGCAAAATATGGGTAAATTTGAGATTGCTTCAAAATTACCAATTAATATTCTAGTGTATAATCAGAAATCATTATTCAATTTGTACTTATTTTTCATTGAGACTTCTATATCTATTAAACTACACTCTTTTTCAATTTTTCTGTTAATAACTGATCCCACTGTATCTAAGAATTAACATTCATGAATTAACTGTAATGTGAAAATTTTTTTGCTATTTTATCTCAAGATATTTTTCTAAATCTATTGTTCTTTATTTGGTAATAGTGTTTAGAAATCTGTAGTAACGAAATATTTGAATTGATAATAATTTATAATGTTTTATTCTTTATTTCCAAAGAACTTTCAATAAATACCTTTTGTCTTTCTTCCAATGAATTATAATATATATTTCTTTCTTTCGTAAACTCAGTGATTTAAATGGAATAAGAACTTAGTGAGTGTATAAATGTTAATTATCCAAGTGGCTTCCCAACAGTTATAGAAAATCACATCCTTCTAAATTTATGAGTACTTCGACATATGTTACTTCATATATAATTTTATACTTTAGTTCACATTGTTTTTTTTGTCAGTATTTTACCTCCATTTCATCATAGTCCTGTAACTTTAGGTATTTAAGATTTTAGTTATTACAAATTATATTATGTGGAAAAAACGAAGTCAAAGACAGATTGAATCACCCCAAAATGTGAGGCCAAAGTGCAGGAGAGACTAGACTTCAGCCACATCTACCTGTAAAGAAGTTGTTCACCTGGTGTAATCTGTGGATCCTTTTCCCAACATGTTTGGAGCTACCACCGGGCAAAACTTCGGGCACCTTGAAATCTCCATGGTGAGAGCTATAATTTCATTACAGCAGAATTGTCAGTGAGATACATAAGCACCAGATTTACCTCACATGTAACTCCCTTCCCTTTCTCGAGGATTTCTAGGCTCTCTTCTCTCACCCCTTCCTTTTTAGAAAACCGAAATACATATATATAGTCTCTAAGTACCCGAGCTTTCTTACAAAGCAGCTTTCTGCTCTGCCTGTAGAAATCTAAAATTCCTCACAAAACTTGATTCAATCCTCCTCCCTACTTGTGCTTTTTTGACTTTAAAACTTGTTTGAAAACTGTAAGACCTAGACACATTTGAGTCTGAAAAAAAATTGTCAAGTTACAAGTATGATCAGCTCAAATAAACTCTCTGCTTCTAAATCAATGTGCCTCAATTTCTCTCAAAGCCCGAAAAGAGGTGGCCTTATTTAATTTCTTAGCTACAACTTTCTCATCTGAAAATTTTCAATTATAACGGCTTTCACAAAAAACGAGAGGTAAAAATAATGTGGACTATAGAAATGAACATGTGAGCGAAGATGCTGGCATAATAATTCATTAAAAATATTCTGAATGTTGTATTTTTTCACCTGTTTTTCTTCACTTTCATATTGAAATCTTTAATGTTTCCAGCTAGAATGCACAAAATAACTCTTTCTCATTAATGAAACCTGATAACTCTATCATTATTAGTTGAATTTCAGATTGCTTACATAGTATTAATATAATCAATATGATATATATTGATGGGCAACTCAGTATGTTAGAGCAAAGCATGAGGGTACATGTAGGACTTTGAAAAGGGAAAAATGGAGAAGAAATTTTTCTTCAATGGGTTTTTGATTTTTCTTGGAAATTTAACATTAAATTTTAAAAGTACAAGGTAATAACATAAAAATTTTAGCCAGATGTCAGAGGAAATTGTAAAGTCGCTCTGAGAATGTCTATTAAAAAGCACAACCTAATGGGGGGGGGAAGTAGAGAAGTCTCTGACGAACTTTTATCTGAAAGAAGTGTGAAAAGAGGGTGCCTACAGAGGAAAGTATCACATGCCTGTAAAACAGAAAGTCTGTGCAAAGTCACTGAACTAAAAACAAGCGCGCATGGCACACTAAAAGAAAGATAACAAAGTCTCAATTACTTCATGAGACACATAATTACTGAATGTTAAGTAATTTCAATACACAGAAGTGGAAATGTTAAGTGACAAGTATATGGGGTTTAAATTAAGCTTTCTCAGCTTCAGCACTTAATAGGCTTTATGCTCCAGGTAACCCTGTATTGTACTGTATTTAAATATCACTCATAGCCTTTATTGCAGAGGCCACAGAGATAATGTCCTAGAAGAACACATTCTTGTTAGGAACTCCTGTCTTCTCTCTCTACTTCCGGGCCTTCATGATCTGAGCAGCCACCCACGATCTGTCCCCATTTCATTTTTGCTGTGGAGTCAGCCAAAGATGAGCCAAAATAAACTCCTTCCTTCAAACTTATGGTTGTAAGGGTGTTTTGTCCTAGCAACACGAAAAATGACTAAGACATACATCGTGGAATGGTTAAGTCTAAATAAGGAACAAATGTGTCTTCTAGGCCACTAGAATTATATAGGCCTGATACGTGGAACTTAGATTTTTGTACTAACAGAATAAAATATAGAGGAACAATAAACAATACAACTTCCTGTAATGGTAAATGCTGTGGAGAAAATAAATAATACTGTAATATTATTACAATAAAAATAATTATATTGAATAATAATAATATCGTAAGAGAATTCCTCCTTTTACTACTCACTTCCACTTTCTGTTACCCATTATTCTACTTGTATATATATATCAAAACACCATATTCTAGCTCATGAATATGTTTAAATATCATGTATCAGTCAAAATAGATAATTATATAAGGTTCATAGTGTAGTCAAATTCATAGAAATAGAAAGTAGAAAAGTGGCTGCAGGGTGGGGGCCAGGAGGGGAGAGATTGAGGAGTTACAAATGTTTAATAAATGGAAAAAAATCTGCAGTAAAAAAGGAGGGGAGGAGGAGTTGAAGGGAGGGGAGAGAAGGGAAAAGAAAGAAAATCAAAATATATCATGTATAGGTACAAAATCCCTATGATGGGGACTGGGGATTTAGCTCAATGGTTAGAGTGCTTGCCTAGCAAGCACAAGGCCCCAAGTTTGATCCCTGGCACCAAAAAAAAAAAAAAAAAAAACAACAACCCAAAAAACAAAAACAAACAAACAAACAAACAAAAAACCAAATGAACAAAAAAAACAGAGAAAACATTTAAGGAAAAAAAAATTCCTTTGATGAATGTGATCATTATGTGTATCTAAAATGTATCAATATAATTTATATTAAAGAAAAAACTAATCAATCTTAAAAAATAGTGAAGGATATGTGGAGAAGGCCAGATGTGTCTACTAGAAAACAATATTCTCTTTTCTAAGAAAGCAACTTTTAAACAAAAACAACCTGTGAATATCTAAGAAGAAATCACTCCGGGGTGGATATGGATGAAGTTGAGCTATTAAATGAATCTAGTTTGGGATAATAGTGAATTGAATCGGGCCACGATGACAAGAAATGTGGTGGAATATGATACCAGCTCTCTCTCATTTCACTTAGCATATATTATAATTTGAATAATATCTTTTGTCAGTACAAAGCATAATTTAATAATCTTTCTCTTGACATTAGTCATTATAGTCCCAATCAACCTACAGAGGAAGGAATGCAAGTGAAAATTATGCCAAGCACCAAAAATGCCTATTCCAATAATATAACTTTCCTATTTCTCTGAACAATGTTTAATTCTCTTACTATTTGTCATGATCATTTTAGCATTTTTTATTTTATTTAGTTCAAGCCATCTCATTCGTAAGGATTTTAGATACTTCATAATGACATACTAACTTCTGGATATTTGACAGGGTGTAGATTGATGTTTCATAGAAAAATTCACCCATATAAATAAATTCCTCTTTATCTTATCCAAGATTCCCTTTAACTGGCTCTCAGGTTCAAATCCTGGAAACGATCTCTCTGATTCTAACAGGCTAAGCTGTGCGGTCTCATCAGTGTGTAGCTATTTTCTTCTTTTAACAAGCCCAACATTTCTGCGATCTTACAATGCACACAGGAATGAAACTACCAAATAGGTTCATGAACATTTTTAATTACCAAAATCTGTTTAATAGCTCAGAGGCTAGGTTCTAGTTTATTTTGTTTCTTTTCTTTTTAATTCCCAATAATAATTTCATCCTCATTTAACCACTACTGTCAGTGATAGGTATCCAAGGTATTTTATCATTAGTAGCTGCACTGCCTCCAAATCTTGAGTCTAAAAATTCCTTATCTCAGTCTGCTGCTTAGATCTCACATATTCTAGCACGTCTGTCTAAATATTCTTTTACTCGGGCTCTCCGTTCCCAAACAGTATGATGGTAAAATCACTCACTGTAAGCTCATCTGTGTTGACTTAACTCGAGTACGTGGACCAAGCCAAATCTACTCATTCGCACACTCATTCTTCTCCTTAATCTTCTCACTGAAGTCTTCTAGGAAAACTCTGACTACATCAGTTCTGCAAAAAGGAGTTGACATAATTGCTGAAAAACAGCAACGAAGAATATTCATAGTTTTATAAATAAAAAAGCATGGCACAGATTTCAAGTATTATATAAAAACACTATTCAACAGATACTTTTCTAAGCACTTACATAAACAAATTTTATCATCCCAAAAATGATATGATTTGTTCGATTCTCATAACTGACAGGGAATAAAATACAGTGCGTAAACATTAGGCAACTTGTGTCAGATAATAGTGAATAGCTAAAAAGGTACAAGCACTTTTTAGGCAGAGATTCACTTTTTAAAGTGAATTTCTAATCTCTAATTCTCCTTCAATGATCCCTGATTGAATTCAGTCTTGTCTTTTACATTCTTCCTTTTATTCTATCCTCATTGCTGCCTTTTCTTTCTTTCTTTTTTTTTTTTTTTTTTTTTTTTTTTTTTTTTTTTTTTTTTTTTTTTTTTTTTTTTGTGGTGCCGGGGATCAAACTAAGGGCCTTGTGCTTGTAAGGCAAGCACTCTCTCTAATCACTGAGCTAAATCCCCAGCCCCTTTTCTTTCATTTCAAGCAGTTGCTTGCTGTTTATCTAACCAAGATGTATGTGATTATTTTGAGACCATCAAATCTATGCAAACTAATTCTGCACCTATAATTTAAAACTGTTCTGCTTGTCTCTATCCAGTGCTTTCATCAGTGTTTATTTTGACTCTCATTGATTCAAGGAGTTTCTTGTTGCAATGATCCCTTCTCTTTATTTATCAATTTACTTTGTGCTTTACTGATTATTCCTCCTAAGTTTAAAAAGGGGCACTGATATACATGTATTTTTTAAAAGACAAAAACATCTTAATCAGGTAGCCTCATGCAACAACCACAATTATTTCATTTTAATTTTCAGCAAACATCTTAAAACACTTTCCAAACACTACTTCACTCTGTCCATATCCCAGTAGTCCTCCGCGTGGTCACCGCTTTATCATTCTACTCAAATTGGTGATTTGTGTTAAAATTAACCTGAATGATACGATATTACAAATAGCAAAACATGGTGAAGGGAGTAAGTCTTGAAATAGTATTTTTATTTAGTGCTATCAATTTAGAAATATGATTTTTGGAAAACAAAAACATCTGGTAAAAGATGCAATATTTATAAATGACAAAATGAACTTGAATTGAATAGTATCCGTAACCTTCAGAGAAAAGTTATTTTTATAGTTTTTAACAGGCCCTTCAAGGTAGATTTATCTTATTTAATTCCCTCACTTAACCCTGCTCTTCTGAATGAGGGGACGATTTTAAAAGAGAAATTTCAGCCCTTTGTCACCCAGGAACTGATTTGTTTTGCTACCTATTTCCAGAAATGAACAGTTCATCTACTGTCATACCAATTCTTATTTCTACAAATCTAATATTTATTTAATGAATAAATTGATTTTAGTCTCAGTTAATTTTGTCTTGAAGTGAGTATTATAATTTTTGTGGGAAGTGGAGAAACATTATCTAATATTTCTAGTCCTGTCTTATTATAGGTGGAATACACAAAGTATATTTTAAACACTACACAAATAGAATAAATTCTATTAGAATAAAGTGGGAGAATTTTAGGGAGATAAAATAAACAGAAAATATTATTTTAAATTTGACATTTACTTTCCAAAAATTATATATCAGTTAAATCAAAATAGGATAAAATATCAAATTTACAGTGAACAGTATTTTTTCAATTTAAATTTTTTATTAGTAAATGTTTGCAGTATGTAATGGATACATTTCCTATAGGGAGTTGGTATATGTACATTTTAATTCTTTTCTCCTCCTCTTCCCTTCTCTCCATCTGCTTTCCCTCTATTTATTGGTTCCTTTTCCTTTTGCAAAAGATCTATCTCCCTGTTTCCTATTATCTATCTCTTTATTTTGTTCTTTATTTTATTTTAAGCTTCTCACATAAGAGGAACCAATGCAAGTAATCTCAGGACAAATTTAAATATTCCTAATCTGCAGTTGGGTCATGGACATCCATGCGCAAAACCCCTCATATCTGTGGTCACTCCAGGACACAGTCACCAGACCTTCTCTTGCTGCGGCCTTTACTTCCCTGCACGTGTGTCGGTAATAAAATACACATGAAGGGAAAGGAAGGGATGAAGCAATTATTCTTCATATTCTTCGGTAATAAAATACACATGAAGGGAAAGGAAGGGATGAAGCAATTATTCTTCATATTCTTGAGAAGAATAGCTTGTTTTCAGACAAACAAGTTATGCAAACATTGTAAATTTGCAAACTATAAACATTTGTAATATCAACCTACAATATAAACATATTTATGCAATGATTGTAAGGGTGTCTTTGTTAGTATGAGCGCATTTGTATTATATTCCAGGATCAGCAAAAGTATTTACTTGTATTTTTAATGATACCATTCACTTTGTCCATAATATGTAAATGTAAAAGGTATGTTATTGTCTATTCAAGTACTTTCATGCTTTTTCTTAGGTGGAGTGAAAAATTTTCTCCTAAACTTGTATTGACAGTGTAAGTAAAGCCATATTTTTCAGGGCCACCAATTTTGGAAGAGATAACCCACACACAAGAAGTCTGGGTTTCCAAAAGGGAGTGAACTATTTTCTCAATTAATTATAAAGCAAACTCACCAGCAAGAAGAAAGAAAAATCTTGACCAGAATCAACGAGACAATTATGTTCACCAAAAAGAAAGTCAGGTTTTGGAGTGTGCAGAGAGAATTAACTTAGCAAGCCATCAATCTTGAAAAAAGTATACATTAATGCCTTGGAGGATCGATAGTACCAGTATTCAATCCAAAGGTAAGACAAATCTTCATGATTAAGAAGAAAGATTACCTTTTATGTTAACTTATTATTCAAAACATTTTATGACGCCAGATTGAAAAATACAGTGACTGTTTGCGTTTTTTAAATTTTATTAGAGTTAAGGGCACATTGCCATTAGTGTTCCACAAAATACTCCTGCTCACTTAGAACACACGTATCCCGTCGGTCTGGCCGATTTCTGACACAGAAATGGAAATCATCTTTCATGAAGGTCCTAGTTGTGCTGTCGTGGCTGCCTTGATGTCCTGAGCTGATGCAAGACACTTACATTGCACAGTCATTTTAGTTTTGTGGAAGAGCCAGAAATTTATGCAGCAGGTCCACTTCATAAAGCAAATAAAGACACGAGTTCTTACTCCGCCAAGCCAGGCTTTTCAATGGATGACTCTTGGCAGCAGCATTCACCACATTTTTGATCACAACTCGTACTGACACTAAAGAAAGAGGACTTCCAGATCTCATTGGTAAGTGGCAAGAATGATGGCATCATTTTGTTTGAAGACAGGAAGTATTTGTAGGGGGATTAATGGCAATGTGTCCTTTAGTGTAATTGTTTTTTAAGTTTAAACATTGTCTTTCAATCACCTCTTATTTGCTGTAACACCTCATCGTCTTTCAATCACCTCTTATTTGCTCTAACAATCCTACTGTATTCAATTATTTAAATATATATATATATATATATATATCCTATTTACATTTCTGGACATGACATTGATGAGAACTCCCAAATTAAGAATACACATACAGCCAGGTGCACATTACACATTACTGAATTAAACCCAGTGTCTTTCACAAACTTGGCCTACTTTGTGATCTTCAGCGAGGGATAAGAATAAAAGTACCTTTCGTAGGCTCTTTCAGAAGCGTATCCATGTCTTTGTATAACAGAAACGATAGAATTTAAAACTAGGTGAAATTTAACCCATTCTTTATAGTGAAAATCTTTCTTTAAACCTCTAATAATGAATTAAAAAAAAGAATATGGTATATTTTATCCCATGGGAGTCAATCCCAAATTAAGAAGATAAACTTAACGTCAGGAGTATGACAGTGCTGTGTGCTGCACTGTGGAAACTGAAGCTCAGTCTGTTTATTTACTCATTTATTGGTTTGCCTTCATCTCTCTAGTGAACTATTTAAAATAGTCAATGGATTTAATATCTGATTTTCTTAGTTGTAAGACTGTTAAAACTTCAGTTTTTCATAATGAATGTAATTTTACAAGTCGTACCTATAAATCTAATAAAGCCATCATATCCATTCAGTGCTTTATGTTATACGCTACTTATTGAGCAATTTATACTGCCTTGGACTGCTTATCTTGCCAACTAAATCCTATTTTTCTTGAGAGTGAAAATCTAATTGTCATTTAAACCTAACCTTAAACTAAGCATTTTACTCTAAACACACTCTAAGGTAGGATCTGAATTAATTGCTGGTAATTCAAATCTACATAGATGTACACATTCTGATCTTGAGCAGAAAGCATGTTGGAGATACTAAAACAAGTATGTTCAATAATTATAGTAAAAACTATTGTAGAACAGTGTGTGTGAGAGTGGAGAGTATCTGCTGAGACGTATCAAAGAGAACAAAAAAAATGCCTTAAACTTTTTGGTGCCCTTATATTGTTCAACATATAATTATTTGTTAACCCTCACTAAATGCATATCGATGGACAAAATATTTTTGCTATAAATATATGGGGGAGTAGTAGGAATCAGAATTTTCCAAAACTACTTGCTTGTTTTCCAAGACCTTTATTATATTAAAAATGTATATATACTAATTCCAGCTATTTTGCAAGGGTGAAGCCACAGAACCACAAAGGGGAACCTAACCTAAGAAAATTAGCAAGCTTTTGTCTAAAGAATAAAATGAGTTGGCAATTTTGTGCAACCAAATAACTTATATATTGGCTGCTAGCTTACTCTCATTGTAAAGCAGCAGAGTATGACTAAAATAAAACGAAAGAAAATGTTAGCAAGATAAATGTGAAAGTCATTTTAAAATGTTGGAAAAGATTGTATAAAATTTTCTGTTAGTTAAATACCTACAGAGATTATAAGCATTTATATTACAGAGAAAAGATAAAAACAAGCCTATTTTCTTTGTTCATAAAAGACATTTCCTCATACATTTGTTGCATGCATTAACAATTCTATTTATAAAAAACAAACAAAAAAACAATTGAAGAAACAATCCTTACACAGCAAGCTAAAAATATAAGGTTTAGAAATAGCTTTAAATCTTTTCCACCCATATTATTTAACTTTAAAAAGCTGACCTATTCATTTTTATTATGTTTTTAAATGAAGATATTCAATAAAAGTTTTATCTCTGAATAGCCACACATAAACACTTAAATCTTTATTGTTACTGAAAATGTTAATACTTTTCATGATTAAAGTTTTTCAGTCTCAAAATAAATATGAATAGACTTAAATGTAAGGCATGAAAATCTGTCATAATTTAGATGGCCTTTTATATGTTAGCAGAATTATTTTCATTTTCCTTTACAGTGCTTTTTTTAGACAGAGCCGGAAGTTCAGAGAGAAAAAGGTAACGAAAATTATAACACAAAAACTGAAGAGGAAGCATTTTCACAAAAAAATAACGCTGCATTCCTAAACAGAGTCTGAATACTTACCAACATAATTACTTGAGAAACTACCAGAGGATGAGTAAAAGCGACAAGAACAAGTAAAAAATCCAAAAATTTTTTATGACAGTGTCCTGTGTTCATACAAAGCCAAGTAATTAGCTGAGGTCATCACCCAAATTAGGGAAACCTAATAATCTATGTATTTTCTGTGATCTGAATGCTGTACCGCTGGCCTCCCAATTCAGATGTTGAAGTACTGACCCCAAGATGATTTTGATAGAAGATGGAATCTTCCAGAATTGATCAGTTTGTGGACCTTCCTAAATGAGATTATCGTTTTCCTAAACAGGCCACAGAAAGCCGCCTTTGTCTGGGCGCAAATGCAGGGAGCAGAAATGGTCTGTGAACTAGAATGTGGGCCCTTCCCAGACAGGAAATCTGCTAGCAGCATGATCAGCTTTCAGCATGAAGACCTTAGAGAAACAAATTGTGATTCTCCTACCCAGTTTATGGCATTTTTATGGCATTGCTGGTAGTTTAAGACAATATTGGATAGAATATGCAGGAGAGTCTTGCCTCAGAATTTAGGAACAACATGCTGAAGGCTACTATGTGTTCACCTAGAAAATAAAAAAAAAAAAATAATAATAATAATAGACATGAAACGTTCAAAATCTAAATTAGCTGCATCTTACAATAAATTTTACTCATATTTATAGGAAACAATGATGCCAAGGTCCTTACACAGTAAAATCCACAGTTCTACAACTTTTCCTTATTCAAATAGCTGCCAAAATTGTACTCTTAAATATACTTAGCTTCCTGTAGACAATGCTTGATTTCATCAAGTAAATTGTATATCACTCTAATCCTACTTTTATATATCTCTAATTAGCAAACTAATTTATATGTTTTGTATGAATTCGAACATAAACACTAATATAACATCTCCTAAATACAGTAGAGGACATCTAAATACTTATCTACAATTACTTATGTGTATGAATGTCCTCATCTAAATTAACAGCAAGGGCTCCCAAGCTTAAAAATGTAATTATGGAGACTGATTCAAAGTATTTAAACAAAAATAAATGAATTAGAAGATGGTTTAGGAGAGAGAAAATTCCATTAGATACTTCTCAGGATTTAATGTTACTTAGTGAAAAGTGATGAGAGTCTTTTCTAAGAAGCTATCAGTAAAGAAAATTAATGACAACAGTTTGTAAACATGATATTTTAATAGTTGACATAAAAAGAATTTATTATTTCACAGAAAAATATATTTTCCTTATCTAAAGGGAAATCCTAAAATGATTTTCATTCCAAAGATATTTTGGATGAAAAATTAAGTAGTCTACTCAAATATTTTCACATCTGTGTGTAATCACTAGGAAATCATGAAAGTCTACATTTACATGACATATCATGTAAATGCAGATATTTAAATTGTATAAACTTAGAAACGATCATAGTCTGTTTAAACTATATTAATGATTCGACGTCTAAATCACCAGAAAGCAATGCATTAGTTGGTAGGTAAAAGACATATTATAAAACAGAATCTGCAATGACTGGAGATATATATTGAGATTTTTTTTTTTTTTTTTTTTTGGTGGTGCTGGGGATCGAACTCAGGCCCTTGTGCTTAGAAGGCAAGCACTCTAATCACTGAGCTAAATCCCCAGCCCCTAGGTGAGTAAACATTGTTAATAAAAATATGTATGTTAAACGCTGTGTCAAAGAAGCGACTCCTAAGGGGCAAACTCAGACTCCAGGAAGTATTAGGTTTAACTACTATTTCAAAGTATTTTGATTGTGCAAATATACTAAAATATTTGGAAAAATGTCTTCGGAAACAAAAACATTTTGGAAAGGATTAGATTGATGTTTCAAAGAGTGAACATGATTCCATTCTGGAAATGAAGAAGAGCACAATTTTAGGACATTCTAAGTGAAATTTCAGGAGTGAGAAATAGCAGGGCATTAAGGCAAATATTGGTGAGCCAGTCATAGTTAAATGATTGATGAAATGAGAAACTGTTTAAATTGATATTGAATGTAAAGTGGAAAACAATTTATTAATATATTCAAATGCCAGATAAGCATTTTAACATAATTTCATGACCATAATGATGGTTTGATAATTTAAAGCAAAACATGAAGAAAATAATTAAAGACCTAACAGGATTCTTAAAAATAATAGTCTGAAAGATGAGCAAAGGACTATCAGAAATGTTCAGTTATTTTATAACAAAAGTCTCTTACTACCCACATTTCTACATTGGCTTGTTTTGTTTTCCTATTGTTTTAATTTATTTTTTTGTTTTCATATTGCTTTTAAATCATCATAATGTTCAATACTCCTCCTTGAAACTTGAATTGGACTTAAATTGAATTTGCTTCTATTACATATGTTATTCTACAAGCCAATGAAATCTAAAATTCAGCAAGTTAAAATTCTCATTTATTCTAATTCAGTGGCATGTAGAATATTTCATATTCATTGGATATGAAAGTATCCAATGTTTTGGAGACATGGATTCTGATTTTGGAAAATATTATTCAATATTAGTTAGACTTTTCAAATAAAAGGAAGACAACAAGAAAGAAAGAGATGAATTCAGTCAGAAATAACTATAGACAGAGGTGGAACATGGAGAAGTAATCAAGTCTCCTACAGAATGACAATAATTGTGCAAATCTAGGCTAATTTGAAATATTGTGAATATGGTGAAATCTAAATTGCAGGTGAAAATTAAATAGAATGTTTAGATAAGCTAGTAAGAGTGATTATTATGTGGAGTAAATTTCTTTATTGCAAATTTTTATTTCATCTTTTCACAGCATCATGTTTTCTAGGACTACTGGCTACTAATATGTTCCTTTTAGATTAAAAAGGAAACAAAAAATGAATTTTGCTAACAGCCCTCTGGCTATTCTAAGTGAAAGTCAATTTAAAAATATTTCACTGCACCATGGAAATATGTATGCAAACAATTGAAATTGAAAGTTACAGATTTAGAATATCAAGAGCATAACAGTGTTAATAAGTCTCCTAATAAAAATCCACTTCATTGCTCAGAATATCTTTACCTAATATTCCATCATTTTTATACTTACACAATTATGAAGGAGGGTCTTCAGGGCAAAATAGAGTTTAAATTGTTTTAATTTATTAAGGCCAGTTAATGAACATAGAAAGAAAGCAATTAATCATAATTAGGCAATTAGCAATTGTAACAAACCATACAACTTACCTAAAATTTTCAAGTGAAGGATATAAAGGGAAAAGGAATAAGAAATAATGTAATACTAATTAGTGATCAGAATGAATTTTCTCTTAGTACCATGTTGTATTAGTTAGCGCACAACTTCACTTCACAATAAAAACCAAACTTTTGAGAGTGACTTAAATTTAAAGCTCAATTTCCCCAATGGGGAAAAAAAAAAAAAAACACCTGGATTTAACCTGTAATATACCTTTTAGGAGTTTTCAGTGAACTTGTTCTGAAATATGATCTAGTAAAATAGCCCCTTCAGTCTTCCCTGCATTATTTCAAATGTAATCACCACAACTGTCTTTCACAAAATGGATTTATGTTAGATACTTTTCAGACATCTCAATTGGAAATTATATACATAGACATATATAAATACATATAATTTCTCTTCACATGTAGGCTTGCCAGGTGAAAATACTAAAAATACTGGCTACACAGTTAAATTGGAGCCTGAGATTAAAGAACAAAATTTTAGTATGAATATATAGAATGAAATATTAAACATACCAATTATACAATATTTGTGTGTATATATATATATATATATATATATATATGTATGTGGATGTATGTGTTTGTGATTGTGGAAAATGTATGGTTTATATGAAATACTTGGGTATAATCTGTTACTTCATTCACATACTATTGATCAGAATATAGTCAGGAATCATTATGCCTCAGGGAAAATTAAGATGTACAATGTTGATCCAGATGATTTACAAACAGCTGAAAATAAGCCATCCTGTGATTATAGACAGGAGGAAAAATAGATGACACAAACACAACTATAGTCCTATAGGTGATTACTTTGACTAAGAGTGAATCTAGTTTTTCTATAACAAAATCTAAAGAATTACCTACAAATTAAAGAACATGCACCGATACTTATTATGATTCTCAGTTTTAAAATCTCACTTGTAGGCTAGAAATGGTTGCCCATACCTGTAATCCCAGTGCTCTGGAAAGGTTAGGAAGGAAAATAGAGAGTGTGTGACCCTGGATTGGGCAACTTTGTGATTTAGCTAGAACTTCTCTCAAAATAATAGAAGGAAAGAAGGGAAGGAATCACCTTTACAGCATCTTGGGCATCTTACAGACTAGAAGAAACATTATGGAGCAGAGGGCAAGGATAAAAGATTTTAATTGCCATAGTTTAATATATTCTCTTTGAATGAACATAAATGTCTGGTTTTTGCCTGTCGAAGGTTAAATCTCTCCTCACTTTTTTTCTGCTATAACATTTAATGTTCAGATTCATATTCCTAGCTCTTATGTTGACACTGATGATTTGGTTTCTTTCTTCTCTTTGTCTCTGTACAATATTCTGTGACCTAGAACTACACACAAATTTATTATGGATAAGTCATGGATACACTCCATCCAAAGGCCCACATTTTTCCTGGTCTAGGAATGAAGTCCTAAATATCTGTTTCTAGAACCAATGACTAAGGCTGGCCACATGTCTCCTTTGTTTGAATTCATCCATTTTCTACATTCTAACAATGATGGCCTTGAAAGAAAATAGTTAAGGAGAAGAGTGATTCAGGAGTTTCTTTAGTGTTAAGTCAAATCTACTAAATAAAATCTCTCTTAAGATTTACGACAAAAAAATAAGATTTATGACTACTTCTCTCTTTAAATCAGTTGTGACATGTCCATCTGAAATACTGTCCTCTATTATGTAAACTATAGTTTCTGTTATAGTCTTGCTTGGTTCCCTCAACTCAGCTCGAAAAGTTGACTATATTGAAGTTGTAATATTTCAAAAAGGTAGTTACAGAAGTCAGATGAAACAAAAAAAAAGTATTTTCCATATATTTTCATTTACAGAAATTGTGGCAGTTTAGACCATTAGAAATTTGGAATTCACATCTTCTGGACACCTGTATGGGTGCATATGTGTGTGTGTGTGCGCGTTTGTACGTGCGTGCATATATGTGTGTAATCTCTACCACATTTTTCCTTGTGGACTTTGAATTCAGTAATGATCACAGCTTGTACAAACAAACAAAATTAACTTTTGGACCACTACTGAGTGGATACTAAATATATTAGTAGATCTTGGTCCCCTTCAAAACCTAAGAGAAGCAACGATAAACAATGTTTCCTATAGCACATTCTCTTCCTTGTTAAATCTTTCCATATGAATTGCAAGGTTTAGTCCAGAGTAAAACAGAAATGGTTTTTAAAGCATGACTTTGTAATAATTCCTATTGCCACCTGCTTACTTTTCTGTACTGAACTCCAGGTGTTGCCAGTATCATCCCCTTGCCCACACATAAAACATTCAAAATCGAGAGGTCAAAATTTTTGTAGAGATCTGCTAATTTATCAAGGTCTGGTCAGCTGCCTTCCTCAGGACTATGGCCTTTTCGCCATTACTTGGATTGATTATCATTCTATACCATGAAAAATTCTCTCTGTGTACACATTGCCAAACCCTAAATTCTTACCAGTAGTGAAGATTTCCATCTGACCTGAGTGGTAAGTAAGCAGCACCTGCTGACGGGTTCGAGGGCATGGATTGCATCGGCCTCTGGAGCACCACCTGCTCTTCATTTCTGCTGGTGGATAACGGCTATATGTTTTTGCCTGTTTTTTGTTTGTTTGTTTGTTTGTTTGTTTGTTTGTTTTTCACTCACTACTATTCTGCTTCTTCATTATGTCTGCTTCATCATTCTTACCAAAGACCAGTAACTAAACATCCATGGTATAGAGAGCAGACTTTGAAATGAAGAGCAAGAGGGAGGATCTCATAGGGGCTACTGAATGTACAAAAGAAAAAAGACACAAATATGGATGGTGGAGTAATTTATTTTACCAATTTAAAAAATTCGATATTTGCTCACTAAGATTGTTTTCCATTAGCTTTGGACTTTGCTGTTCAGTGTTTTAGAATTTCTTAACATAAGCTAGTGGTAATTAATTTAGTTCTATGTAAAAATATGTAATTCAATGAAAGTAACATCCTTATGTGATACGTTACTATTTCAGGAATGAACATTTTACAATTAAAACATATGCAAATTTTATCTCAAAAATTTAAAGTCTTAAAGACTGTTTTTGCAGTCAATTAAGAAATGTCAGGTTGAATAAGACTATACTGTTCTTCAAACATTTCAGTTTCATGTATTTTCTTTCTTTAGGTTTTTCAGGATAATAATAATACTCATGAGCATAACTACGTTCTTATTATTTATTGAAGTTTTTTAATTACCAATTTGTTACCTTAAACAATATAGAGATGATTCTGCTAGTGGCTTTAGATTCATATAAACTATTATCATTATTTGTAATCATTTAAATTTAGTAATTTAAGACATATACAATTGTAAATTTTAATTCCTGCAAGACAGATATCTTAGAGTTTCTGTTTCTATCTACAAACAAATTTCTCTGAGCCTACTAATTTTACCGTGTTCATAAAATACAAGTGAGACTAGAACAAGAAAGAACACATCTTTTACTCTCACTATCTGGGCTATAAATTTTTTATCATGTTGAAATGGTACATCACCATTTAATTAGAATGGGATAAATCCCACAGTCCCCTTGAAGATATAGTGTCTCTTTTTTAAATAAATCACTTTTGCATAGTAAAACATTTTTTTTTCAATCCTAGAACTATAATTCTCACTGGTCTCAATATGCACTTTTAAAATTATGTAATAATAACATTATAAATTAATAAATGGACAACAGATACATTACTGTTTTTAAAAATGATGAGCTTAACTTATGGAATATGGAATCTTTGTGATTTGACGTCTTTGTGTCAGTTCTTCTTTTTTGAATTCTAGGTTTTATTTTTTGGATTTCTTTTGCTCTTAGGGCAAATGGAAGGAAGATAGGAAACTTTCAAAAGTAGTAATTGCACAAGAAAATGTACCTTCTTTTGATGCTGGCAACTTTTCTTTCATCCAATAACATTTTGTAGTAAAGCTTAGCCCAGCTTCTTAAAGGCACAGGGCCCCAGCTACCAGGCACTATTCAAACTGGCATGTGAGTAACCCTGTGTTACACTGTGCAGCCTCTACTGAATCACCAAATGACCATCAGCACTGAGACGTGTCGGGTGAGAGTAACAGTTTCACTGCACAGAGGGCCCCACACCACATGTTGAGGCTCAGGAATATTAGCAGGTGAAATGGTCATTGTCTTTAGTCCATAATTTTGGAAAGGCATTTTGCAAAACAATAATAATAATTTATATAGGTCCTGTTTCTGATAAATGCTAGAAACACTCCATATTACTATATTCAACTTATATAATTCTTTATTGATTTCTTTTATTTTCCTGAAAATCTTAGCTCAGAATTTATCTTTATAATATAAAATCAATTTTTCAAAAACCAAATAATAAAGTCCATGTGTTGTGATATATATATAATATAGTATAATACACTTCTTCCTCCTATACCACCTTGTGATTCTGATTTTTAATTATCAGTATTTATTAATTAAATTTTATTTTGTAGATAACATTTGTCACACATCTTTTTTTGTGATAATATTATTATAACTCCTTATTTTTAATTCAATAAACAGTTACTATGGCTTTATACATCTTTTAAAATTGAAAATCTTTAGACGAAATAGAGGCATATACAAACATATTATGCACATACAATTCTGCAAACTGTATTGATTTTTCCCTTTAAAACTAACATAGATGAAATGTAAAATGACTAAAATAATGAAGTGAATTTGAATTTAGGGTTTGCCTCTCTGAAATATTGTATTATTTTATTTCTGATCTATCCCTTTAGATTCAGATACTGAGCACATCGGACATTTGATTGAAACTCCGAAAGACCACCCTTTATCTCTTCTTGAAATAATTTCTTTCATGTCTGTACTGGACATTTTAAAGATTAATTTAGACCACATTTTTATCAGTTAGACTGTGATTGATTCACATTTCATTCTGTGAGATAGCAAAAATGATCAATTTCCTTGGACTCTAGAACATTTATGTGGTTACACCTCCAACTGAAAACTGGGCAACTTAAAAATCTCTGTCGAAATATGACAATTTGATTTTAGACATGTATGATGTAGGTCCTGGTGCTGAAAATTTACCAATTTACGTTTCATAGACGTGTTCTCACATTTCAAACACGTACCATGATTTCCAAAATTAGAAGTTAAAAATTTCTACAACAAAAGTAATTTCTTAGGAAGAAAAATTGTAGAAAGATTGTACCAGATATTGGACTGGCCTTTGTTATTCGTTTCTGAGAAGCTGAAGAAAACAAGTTTTCAGGTTATAAAGAAAAAAGCACACAGGATAATGGTTAGAATTTTTATTTTGATGGATTCATATGACCTAGTAGAAGTCAAAGTACTTCAGATTCTAAACCCTTGGACGTAGCATTCCTTGGGAAATAAAGAGCAAGATTTTCCTTTTGCCTGTAGAGAACATTATTTACATGTATAAGAGAAAGAAGAGATGAAGGCTAGACATTGAGAGGCCGTCTTCACCCACCTTTAAAGTTTCCGATTCCCTTTCTTCATTACTATGAATCATGCTTAATTTGTTCTTTCTTAATATTTAAACATGATATTTTTGTGTTTATTGATAACTTTTCTGAACTGTTTCGATATTTGAGCTATTCATTATATCATGATTTACTAATATTTTGTATGCTGAGGTATATTAAAATTCACCTATTTGACCTCATCAACAAACAAGGACATATTTATGTGAAGTGGCTCTTTACAAGTAGCAATAGCTGCTTCTTGGATTTATCTGGATTAAAAAAACAGATTTAAAAAGAGAAGATCTACAAAATAATTTTCTCTTGTGACTTCTTAACTTCTCCCTCAGTAAAGGGTTTGATCTTAAATTATCCTTTAAAGCTCCTGCAGATAATTTACTCTACCTGTCTGATCTACGAAGTTCAAATTCAAAGACTTGGCTTTAATTTGTACTTTTGGAAACAATATTCTTAAATTTTTGCACAGATATGTGCCTAATTATTTTTGTTGTATTTTATTACAATGTTGTCTAAATTAGTTCCCTTTTGCTACTGAAACAAATGACCACAGAAACAGATATTTAAAACAACATGAATATGTGCTTAGCTATGGAGGCCAAAAGTCTAAAATCAGTTTTGATGAGCTATAGTCATGGTGTTAACAAGGCTGTTTCCATCTGGGAGTTCTGAAAAAATAATCAGTTTCCTTGTCTTTTGCAGCTTCTGGCACTATATTCGCTAGTTTGTGGACATTTCTTCTTGAATTAAAATCTTTCTATCCTCTTTTGTAAGAAACATGTCTTACTATACTTAAAACTAACAGAGAGCCTAGGAGAGTCTTCCTCTTTCCAGATACTTAACAGGCATTCCTTTTAAAAGAAGAGACAGGTAATGTTACTACCATGATTTAATACGCACATAAAGTCCTGATAGTCCTGCAAGGAAACAACAGTAATAAGTATGCCAGAGTAGGAAAGGGAAAGATATGCACTCATTATTCTAACAGCATATGTTTATTTCCCTAGCACAACCACAAACAGAAATAATGTTTTTAAAATAAATAAGAGTGTTCATATATACTTGAAATGTGTAAACTTTTGTCAATTAAATAATTAGAAAAACAAAATAAATTATTTCTAACCTCCTATCAAAACACCATTATTGGGCTGGGGATTTAGCTCAGTGATTAGAGTGCTTGCCTTGCAAGCACAAGGGCCTGAGTTCGATCCCTGGCACCACAAAAACAAAAACAAAAACAAAAACAAACAAACAAACAAAAAAAACCAGAAAATGGCAAACACGAAGGATTATTGTGATCTAAGTGAGAGGCTTTTGAGGGATATTAATAGAAATGTAATTTTCACTGTGCTAAATTTTTAAAATTTAAACATTCGCTGAATGTTTTGACTACTTTATGTGTATACACAAGTTTTCTACTAAGTAAAATAAATAAGAAAATTAACGAGAGTTCAAAATGGTATTACCCAGAAAATCAACCTAAAATCAATATTATTTTATCAATAAAAAAAAACTAACTCAACATATTTTTTAATATTAGGTACTTTAGCATTATTCCTCTGCCAATCTACATAATTGTCGTACTGTTTTACAAAATTCCAGACCACAATATGGTCAAACGGAATAGAAATTTTCATGAGATAGGGAAAGGTGAAATAGTGAAGAAACTACTTTTTAGTTGTTATTGTGAAATGAAAGGTCATGCCCCAGTTAAAGGTACTGTTCGTGTGACTCGCCGGTAATCTACTGGATTGCCTTAGTGGTGGAAAAGACAGGCACTGAGGCCTCCCGCTGCCATCAGATATACTGTCAGAAGTTCCGGAAGTTCCGTACCAGTTGTGTGGGGATCTCCAGCTCTGTGAAAAAAGTCCCTACAGTGTATTGAGTCCTTTAAGTTGGACTGCTGAGAGGCATGTGCAAGTACATTGTTGCAGTATGTGCTAATCCACCCTTTTAAGTTCTTCCTCATCCTATTGCTCCTACACTGTCTTCATAGGTTGAGTTTCGAACTGTCTCTTCTCCAGTTCACATTCACCTTTCCTTCGGAGTTTCTGTCTTCACCAACCCATACTTCTCATAACTTATATCGTACACAGAAATAACATCCAACCACGCAGAGACATTTTGTCCTCTTAATTTAATAGATTTTATTTTTAAGAATTATGTGACAGACTCTTACATTCAATTGCCCATATTTTTTCACTTGCTTCAATTTAATATGGTTGTACATAGGAAATTTATTTAAATTGTAGTCTATTTCAATCAATTTATATCATGTTCTCTGTTTTCATTAGAAAGTTGCAATCATCTTTTCCTCACTTTTAGGATTTCCCAACATTTATTGTCTTCACAGTGCAATTAAGACTGGGAAAAACAGGACACGCTCTATTGTTCCACTTAAGAGACTATACACATTACTGTAAATTATCAAAAAAGCTAATGCAAAATATTTTATTTATTAGAAAGCTATAAAAGATTAATAGGTAGGAAATTTATGGAAATATTTACCTAGGAATGCATTTGTTTCCATTTCGATATTAGTATTCTCTAAAATTTAATATGTTCTAAATTTGATATAAATTTAATTGGGGAAATTAAAATTCTAGCTTTTAAACTCAAATTTAAATTTTTAACTAAAGAATAAATTTTTCCTGTGACTATAAGTAAACATTTAAAATTTACATTAAAATTCAACATTTTCGTGGTGGAAGGCGTGCTTAGCATGCAAGAGGCATGCAGTAGGCAGTTCCACATAAAATATAAAAAAGAGTAACTATTTCCTTGGACACTATTCATAAAATCTTATGTGTAAAAATAGCTATTTATGAATAATAGGTTAATAATTGCAAAAAACAGCTGAGCTTTTTCTTTTGAAATATTTAGGGTTTAAAATATTAATAAATAAAATTAATGCATTAATTTGACTAAACACTTTTCTAAAGCAAACCCACATTTCAACAGTAGAAATTTAGGACCCTAGAGAATATTCAGCAGCTAACTGTCTTCTATTGTACAGATCAGTATTATTAGAAAGAACCTCAAAGACTATACACTTTGCTCTTTTACAGATCACTGAGTAAAATAAAGAAGCAATATTAGGTGTTGGGTTAGTATGTATCGTATAATACACACTGTATATTGTGACCATTAATCATGATGTCAGTTTGATAGAGTCGACAAACACCTATGTTATGGTTTGTGTCTAGATGTCCCCCCAAAGCCTCATGTGGTAAGAGATAGCTGGATCTAAAGTGTGTGGTTACTAAATTAATATATTGATCGGTTTGGCATGGTTCTGCTAGGATCAAGGATGTGAAACTAAATTTAAGGGTGGGAGTGCTACTCGCCCTAAGGACAGGTAGCCTAGATAAAAGATACAGGAAGAAGCTAATTAGCTGCTTGTTTGCATTACTTATTGGCATACATTCCTTGGATTCCTCACTTTACTTAGCTGCCGGTGGGCTGCCGGTCTGCGATGCCGGTCCGCCCTGCCTCTGCCATGCTGCCCTGCCTCGGACCCAGCGGACTATAGACTGAAACCTCTGCAGACTGTGAGCTAATAAACCTTTCTTCCCCTAACTTTGGGTGTCGAGTATTCTGTCCCAACAATGAGAGAAAAGTAACTAAAACAACCTAACACTATTAAAGCACACTTATGAGTGTGTCTGAAGAGTGTAGGGCCATGACTGGCATGTAGGCAGCAACCCGTGCTGACGGAACCACTGACTGTGCATGGCAACATCCAGTAGGCTTTCTGCCCGGGTAGAATAAAAAGGGAATAAAAAATCAGTTGGTTGCATTTTTGGAAACTCCATTTGGTTTGAGCAGATGCCTCTTTTGTTGCTGTGGCCTGTGAATGTGAGGTTCTAGTTTGCTCGGCCTTCCAATGCGGATTCACACCAGAACTCTCCAGGGAGCTTCCAGGCCTTTGGTACCAGACTGGTGCAGCATCCCTGATTCCCCTTGGTCTGAAGGTTCCAGGATTTTGGCCAGAGTGGCTCCTGAATCCTCACCTCTTCTGGCTCACCAGGACCAATGACCATTGTGGACTCTCCCGTCTCTGATCCTATAAGCTTACATAATGTATACATATATATTTTTCAATCAATTCCATTCCTCCACATGACCCTAAGCAATATAAATTTTGGTACCAGTAGTGGAGCTGGATAATAGAATTGTAAGAGGGACTTTCTCTAATGGGATTAGTGGTTCTGGGAGTTGGCTTTCTAATTTGATTGAGCCCAGATTTGTTATAGTTTTTTTTTACTCTGATAATAATTAATAGCCCATGGTGTGGACTGTTTAAAGAAGCACACAAAAGAGGTCTGTTTGATACCCTTAATTCACTCCTTGTGAGATGCAAGACATTTAGTAACTCTGTGACAGTATCTTTAAAATTTTTAGAAGACCAAGAAATATGACATTATATGAAATAATTGACTGTATGATCTTAGAATTTCTGGAAAATATAACAAAGTAAAAGAGTGAGCTCAAAGATTCAATTTCAAAGGTCCAGACATGAATAAACAACCTAAAGGCTGCTGAGTATATTCTTGAAGGAGGATCCTCTTTCCTGCAGGCACAGGGCTGAAGTTGCCAAAATGCGAACAAAAGCCTCCATCATGATAACGCCCAAATTAGAGTGCAAGTGGAATGCTCAGTCCTGTTTTCTGTTTGGAGAAATCTGTGATCATAAGCTAAAGTAGTTCCTTGATTCAAACTTATATGCATATAATTTTACTTATTCATACTTTTCACTTATTCACTCTTTAAATAGTGCTTACGTGCAAACATTTAGAAATGCAATTAATTAACAGGACAATAACAATAAAAATGCTTTAGGTTCTTAAATGCTTCTCTTTAAATAATAATATTTTTACTGCCTTTATTCTAGATGCCATTCTTAACTAAAAGTAAAAAAAAAAAAAAATCTTACCTTGAAATCTTGGTTGCCTCACTTTTGTGACCAGATGCATTAGTCTCTCACAAGTAGAATTTTAATCTGTAAAGGAAGGTTTTATTTTATTTATCTCATGTCTTTATTGCGATGCATCTATAATATATAAAACTATGCTCATACAATAATCAACAGTAAAAAAATAATGGTGTAGGATGGGCCAAATACACATCCATCATGATTGAGTCTAGAATTTATTACATTACTGGGTTTGGGGAGCAATCTGCTTTTTATTGGTATGAGGATTATCTACATTCTTTCCTCTGGGGTGATAACGAGTAGGATTAAATTATAAGGATGAAATGAAAACTCAAATTCAGATTTTGACATGTTTTAAATTTCAGCTAAAAAATTCAGTTGTAATTATTGCTTAAGTAGTTGGATACACAAGCCTCAAATTCATTATGGTGCTCAAAAATACTGGTTTGAGATTCTTGAGCAACTACTTGATGTTTATAGCTTCCGGACATAAAAGATACCAGTTCTGAGAAATAAGTTCTAAACAGTTGCAATATGTGACCTTCAAGAGAATGAGCAGTAGATGTGAAACACACACACACACACACACACACACACATACACACACACACAAAAGCAGAAAGATAGGAAGCAAGCACATGTATCACTAAGCTTAAGGATACAAGTGAACTAGGATTAAAATTGATTGACTGGGTTCAATTTCTATAGAAAGAACAATGGATGTGAAAAACAATGGCTAGCCATATCATATTTAGCTGCACTGAGCATAGATGATCTTTGTATATGGATCTCATACAGCAATTAAGCAAAAGTTTGTTGAAGTAAGCTTGGGAAATGAAAGCATTAAAGGAATTAGAGACAACAAGAATAGAACATGTATGTCAGAGTTTGACTGCTAAAAGTGGACGGTGAAAAATAATGATATTTAGAAAAGGCTTTGGGTAAAAAATGGATCTTCTAAAAATTAAGATGTATAAAATATTGCACTTATGCACAGTGTTAGAACTGATCTGAGAACAGAGAAATGCATGAATCATGTAAAATTGCTGGGGGGCTTTGGGATGTAGATCAGTGTTAGAGAACTTGCTTAGCCTGAACATGGCTTTGTTTGGCATCCTCAATACTGAAAATAATAATAATAAATAGTAAAATAAAATAAAAACAATGTTCCCACAATAGCTAGTTAGTCTAGGATAAATGCACAGACGGTTCCACAGTGGTAATAGGTAATAAAGAATGTAGAACATATTCTCAAGGACGCAAGAGAAGCATTGGGAACAGACAGCCTTCGGAATAGCTCGTCTTCGGGCTTCAATCAGCTCGCTCGGTGAAGTAGGAAAGGTCCTGGTCATGAGTAAGAATGTGTTAGGGGATTTTGATGGTGTGAAAAGAGGTGAAATTGCTTTCTCAGAGAATGGAAGTGTGAGTTTTGGAAATAAAACAAGACAGCAGGAGTCTGAAGTGTCTACATGCGGTAAATGCAGAAAATGAATCAGTGGAGACCTGGTTTTCTACAGATTGGAGATTACTTAATAAAGTGATTGGAAATACCATTTTATACCTTTGAAATTGAAAGCAAAGAGCTAGTGATGCTCTATGATTCTAGATATAATACATTAAAATGATCAGTGTATTCTTAAAACAATTATTCCCATATATGTAAAACTATATATTTTATATGCAAACATACACATTTACAAACTGTTATATGTACACACATACACATATATATGCGTGTGTAATATGCGTGTAAAGTAAGATACCACTTCTACAAATTAACTGTTATGGTTAATTATAACAATCTCAAATAAAAATACAACATAAAAGATTTCTTAAGTGTCTTTGTGAACAGTGTGTAAGGTTATCTTTAATTAAAGAAGTTAAAATTTCATCCTCTGCCATGAGACATAATATGCTTTGATGTGAATGTCTGTACAATTGTACAAATAAATAGAACTGTGAAATATCAGAAAAGAGTACTTTAAAGATGAGGATTGTACCTGTATCCTAAAGGAAGTGGCATTGTTTGGAGAGGGAAGCCTGAGTGACCCTTAAAGATTTTTGTAAAATCACAACAAAACAGATGAAAAATAAAAACAATCATCCTCAAAAAACTGTAAAACAATATAGTACCCTTTCAGGTGTGACTAGTATAAAATTATATATAATATCTGTTAAATTTTCTAATAAGACATTTTTAAAACTTAAGCAATTTGTAAAACCATATGTCTTATGAAACCTCACAATAAAGAAACTGTGAACTAAGTACTGTTAAAGATGTTGTAATAGTTAAGAAAGGAAATTTATTTTCAAACAAAAGTGTTCACATAACTACTGGTGAGTAAGTGATAACATTTATAAGGTAAAATTGTCATCTTTGACATAGGAAGCTGAGTAACAACATGTAAGATAGGAGGTAAAGGTACAACTCTGTATGAAAATAGCTGAAATACTAACAAGTACTACCTCCAGGAAAGGGAATGGTATTTAGGGAAAAAGAGGTTACCAAGCTTCTGATATGTTTTAAGTAAAGTCACAACACTATGTAACTTGAAAACTTTATGTATTTATTTTTTCAGTGTAAAGAAAAAAAAAACAACTTGAATAAAAAAGCTTTCATGATATTAAATAAGTAAAAGTAGCACACATAAAGTGAAACAAACTTCAGGTATAAATGAAGTAAAAACAGAATGCTGATAAAATAATATCCATGTCCATAAAGAAAAACAACTTTCATGACACATCAGATGTTTCACAGTTCACATGAAAAAATGAAGAAAAAACATAACTTGAGCAACAGAAACTTTTAACTTTGTCTCCCTGAAATCTTTAAAGCACATGTATACAATGAACCCTTATCAAAGAAGACATAAATGTTTTAATTTGCCATCATTTGAAAATTATTTTTATAAAGGTGATCTGGTACACTTTAGGAATTTTAGGAATTACATAGCAACTAGTTTAAATTATGAATGACGAAAGTGATTAGATGTATTCTGCTTCCTCTTCCAAAGGCAATTGATGACTTTTCTGAAAGTGATTAAGAAAAGCAGAATGAGTCATAACTGCTGGCAGTTGAACAAAGCTGAAATGGTAAACTATTTCAGAGCAGATGTTAAGGGATGGAACCATCAAGTGACAGGAAATAATAGGATTTAAAGACAAGATTAATCTTTTGTGTCCTTTTATGTAGTTTATATGGGGTGGATGCAATTTCTCAAATCAGTAACTGTGAAAACAGTAGCTTGGAGTAGGGACATTTTAACATTCCTGAGTACTATAGTGCTGTTATAAAAGTTTCTGCAGGCAAGAATTGTATATTGATAGTGATAACAAAAATTTCAACAGTTACTTGTGGTATGTATTAACTTTTGCCATCTGTAAAATAATTTTCCAAATTGGATTTAAGTAGTTTTGAAAAGTAGCATCCCTATTATTTTATATAAAGGAATATTTAGAAATTGGTTGTATGAATTGACCTGAGTGTCGCAGGTCACTTGAATAATTTCTGGAGGCAGAATTCTGTTTTCAATCCTGTTTTCCAAACACCTAAACTTCTCGTGACATTACTTGTCCTCGTCTTATCCACATATTCTCTTTTTCCACAGTCGACCACATTCCAAAAATATTAAATGGCAAAATGTAGAAATAACGCAAAATTTACATAAATTTTGTTGTAGCATACAGCCTTGTTGTAAATTCTTCTATTGAACTACTAACCGTTGGTGGTAATTTCCTGTGGACCTCTCGGGCCCGAGAACCGGAGGCGCAGCTACGCAGGAGAAAATAAGAGACGGGACAGTGAAACACAGGGGGCCACAGAGGAGACAATCTAAGGCATTTGCTTTATTTTTCAGCGCGCTTGTATAGGGCAGTCTGTGCAGAGGGAGTGCAGATCATAATCAGGAATCCGAGGAGGGACGCACCAAGACCTTGAGCTAGAAACCATTAACAATGCAGCAAGAGTTGGGGTTTTATCTGGCCGGCAGGACACTCTAAACTATCTGCGGGAACCTCGAGGCCTCTTCGGGGAGCTTGATGTCCCGGACAGTGTCCCATCTCACGGCTTCCCGCGGTTACCTTAACCCTGGCAGCTGCGGGCTGTCTCAGGAGTTCCTGAGAAACAGGGACCACGCCCTCGACACCACTGCGAGAGTATCCCGCAAGATCTTACTGCGCTTATCTTACGAGTAAATTGTATCACAGGTGTGTATTTATAGGATAAAACCAGGATGTATTGCATAGACGGTTTCAGGCATCCAGGGGGGTCTTTGAGTGTATCTCCAAAAGCGAAAAGGGACAATTTTAGGCTCTTCAAGACAGTTAGAATAATTCTTTTTTTTTTTTCTTTTTCTTTTCAGGGAGGATGCTATCAATAAATCATGAAATAGTCGTGCTTTAATTAATGTTTAATGTATGCTTATGAGGATAACAATGTTACCAATTCCGCCACCAAATATATGTAATACATACAAGATAGACAGGCATTTAAGGAAAATCTATCATTTGCTCACTCACTGAAAACATAAAAATTTAAAAAAATCAAACTTAGTGACTGTAGTAGGCAGAATGATGGTCTCCCGCTGTATCCATGTCCTATGGTTCAATACACTTGAATCTTGTGTAGCACTTCGTGACTGGAAATTTATTTTGTAGATGGAATTAAGGTTGCTAATAAGCTGACCTTGGAGTAGAAAAATTATCCTGGATTGTCCAACTAAATCTAATGTAATTGTAAGGTTTTCTATGAATGAAAGAGGGAAGCAAAAGAGAAAGAAGAGGTGACATTGTCGGGAGGACTTGTTATGAGCACTTTGCTGGCTCTGAAGATGGAGACATGGGACCAGGAACTAAAAACAGGGGTGGTCTCTTAGAGGAGGAAAATGAGTGCATCCTCCCTGGATATTCTTGAAGAAATGCAGCCCTGTGGAGGAACAATTATGATATCGGTCCACTAAGACACATTTTGTTCTGTGACCTCCAGAACTATAAGGCAATACATGTGTGGTGTTTTACGCCGCTAAATTTGTGGTAATAATTTTACAGCAAAAATAGCAAACACCACCCATCCTTATGTTGCGGTCTTCCTAGAGATTTGATTTTCAAACAGGAGAGAAAAAGCTGTTTTCCCTATGTCGGCTTAAATATTAGAAATTAAGAAAAGAAATAAAGAGATAGAATTATACTGTTAATATATATATGAAGAAAAAAGAAGGATTTCAGGAGAGGACAAAAAGACCAATTTAAATAGGTCTGATTCTGTAAAGGGATAAAATCTCACAGAAACATTAATGACTAAAATTAGAATTAAACTATTATTCAGAATAATATTAAGAGAATGTTTTCAAGGTAAAGAACAGCAAGTTCATTGGCTACTTAGTGTAGAACTTGATGTTCTGTAAAAATAATCATGATATTTTGATAAGAGATTACCATGTGAAAAAGTGTAAGTGTTGGTTTTGAAAAAAATAGTTGAGAGTAGATTACACAGACATTTCATGCTGTGATGAGTATTTTACACAAAATCAGATGTTCCAGGAAAGGGAACAACATTACTAAATGGGTGTGTGCTTGCATGTTGTGTGTGTCTTATAATCAGCATTAACTGATTCACTTAATTTTTAAATATTACTTTCAGAATTAGGTTATTTTTAGTTGGAAATAACTACAAATGTTTATGGAGTACAATGTGGTTTTTAATACAAATACATCTCGAAATGATCAAATTAAGCTAATTATTATGCTTATGATCTCAAATATTTCTTATTTCTTTCTAATGAAAACATTTAAAACCCTCCTTTAGCTGTGTTGAAATACACAATCCGTCATTTCCAAATGTAGTCACAGTGCTGTGTGACAGATCAGGGAAAGCCTGCTGCTCTCGCCCAGCTCCCGCACCGTCCACCTTTGTACCAACATCTGCATTTTTTCCTTTCATGCGCCGCCTCCTGTCTCTGGTAACCATCATTCTGCTTTCTATTTCTAGGATTTTTAACTCCAATTCTAGAAAAAAAAAAATCTGGTCTTATGATTTTTCTTTTTCTATGCCTTTTTTATTTCACTTAATGTAATTTCCTCTAGATTTATTCATATTGTGACAAATGACAGAATTTTGTATATTTTAAAGCTGGAATAATATTCCATTATGATAATAAACCACCTTTAAGAAATCAACTGCTCTATTTCTAGACATTTTGGTTGTTTACACAATTCGCCTATTGTGACAGTGTTTCAGTGAACATGGAAAGACAAACTGGTTTCATTACCTCATGTGGTTTACCTAGAAGTAGGTGTGCTATATCATATGGTAATTCCATTTTCATTTTTTTGAGAAATTTCCACATTTTCCCCAAGTAACTATACAACTATACAGATTTTTCTATAATACATAAATGAAATAAATTGATGATAGCATAAATAAATAGAAAGATGTCACATGCTCATGAATTAGAAATATTAATATTGTTAAAATATTAAAGTGACCTAAATTTCAATACAATACTTATCTTTTTTTTTTTTTTTTTGAGCTGGGGATTGAACTCAGGGCCTTTTGCTTGCAAGGCAAGTACTCTGAACTTATCTAAATTTCATTGTGATTATTTATAAAAATAGAAATAAATTTTCTAAAATTCATATAATAAGACTTCACTTGAACAATATAATTTTGATCACAAAGGACAAAACCAAAGCATCTATTTAGGACTTCAAAATATATTACAGAGTTATAGTAATCAAAGCTTCAGGATGTTGTTATAAAAATAGAAAAATATCAAACACTGGAATAGGATACAGAGCCTAGAAATAAAGCCACACATTCAGAGACAAATGATTATTGACAAAGTTGCCAAAATATACAATGATGAAAAGGTGATCTTTGTAATAAATAGTGTAAAGAAAACTAGATATACACATGAAGAATAATGAAAATAGATCTTTATCTCAACCTGTATATGAGTTGCAAGTTAAATGGATTAAAGGAATACATAATATATGGAACCATATACATACTAAGAGACCATCAGGGAACATCTCCATGACACTGATCTGGGCAGTGATTTTTCAGATGCAGCCCCCAAAACAAAGGCAAGGAAAAGAAAATAAAGAAACAGGATTTAATCAAACTAAAAAGCCTCTGCACATCAAAGGAAACAATACAGTAAAGGCCCAATGTTTTAGAGCAAATATCTGCAAGTTATAGCAAAATGAAGCTAATTTCCAAAATATTTAAGAAATTGAAATGACTCAATAATAATAAAGTAAATAATCCAATTAAAATGTGCAAATGACCTGAATAGGCATCAATCAAAAGAAGACATACAAATGGCCACCACAATTATAAAAAAAAAAAATCAATATCTCTATTCATGAGAGAAATGTAGATTATAATCACAGTGGTTTGTCAACCTGCAATTGTTAGGCTGTTTGAAAAAGACGATGGATAATGAATGTCACTGAAGATGTGGAGAAAATGTCAATACTTTATAAATGATTTACTGTGTGAGAGGTGATGATGAATACAGCACTAATAATAATAGACTAGGAAAAAACAAACTTTGACTAGATTAAATGCAGAAAAATGGGGGAGATTAACACAAAACAAGACATGGCAGGAAGAATTGCTTTTAAAATGGTCAGAGAAGGTGAAAAATATTATGACAGACTCCAAGGTTTT
The DNA here is from genome assembly GCA_004026905.1 of Hystrix cristata. Classification (NCBI taxonomy): domain Eukaryota; kingdom Metazoa; phylum Chordata; class Mammalia; order Rodentia; family Hystricidae; genus Hystrix; species Hystrix cristata. The sequence continues at coordinate 26,708 of PVJO010005024.1, read as the reverse complement.
TAATTCAATTAACTGGCTAGATGCCAGTGCAATTTACTAGAATGTAAAGGATTTCCTAAGGAACAGTTTTGGAAACAAACTGGGTAGTTCCATTTTAATAAGTGAAAGTTCATAGGATGAGGGAAATCTAGATCAAAATTTTGAGTTTTTTAATGTTGGATATATAGGTATAGGCAAACACACATACATATATACATGTTTATTGTGGAAAATGAATGAATTTGGGTCATTTTATTTTATTTAGTATTTTTAAAGGCAAATATGTTAACTATGTTACTAACATGAAGCATTAACATATTTAGCTGATTTTCTTAGTAATGGATCCCAGGGTCATAGTTAGCAAATTGTTCTCAGAATGTTGGTGAATAAAATGGATCATCTGCAGGCTAAATACACACAGCATTAAATGTCTTCTAAATCAACATTCATTGTTACAAGAATATAAACCAACAAAACTTAGAGAGTCTGTCAAATGAAAACAAATTAGCCAATTTTAATGTTATAGGAAACATCTCAGCTATTTAAGAAAGGCCTCAAAATAAGAAAGGCCTTAAAAAAAGATATTTAAGATGTTGAGAGATCAATTGACATAGGGTAAATATTATGAAAATATTCACTAATACACTGACTTCCCTATCCCAAGTAAAACTGTCCACACCTTTGTGTTCTCAGGAGTATTTCTATCTTGTCAAGGTTCTTGCAGCAAATGATGTTAGTAAACTTTCATCAAAGGTAAATTGAGGATTTATGATTATAATTTTACAAATGTGATGTGCACTACAAAATTCAAATGATCAGCGTAAAATTCATGTTTAAAACTATATCAATGTGTAAAATGATTCAGAAATGGTATGCAGAAAGAAAGGTAAACCCAGGATAAGATGCTGAAGAACATTATGATAAGCCAATGAGTAAAGTACAGACATCAAATGAGGTAAAAATAAAATCTCAAGAGCACATGGTAATTTAATCCTCAATTATATAATGTATTCTCCACCATATTAAATGAGAAGTTGAGTAAGAAGAAGACAGAATTCTGTACCAAAAAACAAACAGTGAACTCCAAGATTTTATTCACTAAACTTTAAGTCCTGTAGAATTTTTCTAAAACGACAGTGGAGGAAAAGTCATTGATTGACCGAGCCCTGAGCCCCAGCTCCTCCGGGGACTTTGAGCCTTGCCGGTAGTGCAGGTCTACCTGTGCTTGAAGGAAGTAACAGAGAAACTAGTGTAAGTGGAAACCATGCAGGCCTTCTAGTGTGGAAATTTAAAATAATCATTTCTGAATTATATAACTACCCTCATTTGGAAGGAATACATTATGATTTGAGACAATGTTCTCAACCTAGGGAAATAAAATAAAAATTCCAAAAGTTCTTTATACAGAGACTAGAATTTATACCCCTAAATTAGAATTTTACATCCCTCACAGTCTCATTCCATCTTTCACTGAAAACGTATCCTCTTATTACCCTTTACATGGGTTTTATAGTTATTAACCGATTACAAAATCATGTATATTCTTAATCATCCTTGACACCTTTATTCTTTTTTCTAACTACCTGATCACTAGTCATTTTAATAAACTGTTTAAACTGAAGTGTAAACTTCACCCAGATAAACCATGCTAAAGATAAATTAATGCTCCAGTGTGTTATCTTAAAGGAGAAAGCATTATAAAGACCAATTAGACAGGAAACAGAGTACTACCTCTACCTGCAAAGCACAAAGCACCCCCCCATTGCATGGCACTATATCTTGTCTGCTTCCTGAAAGTCTTAAATCTCATTGATTTGATTTGCTTTGAGTTATATAAATGTGACCATAGACTCTATATTATTTTGTGTCTGACTTAAGTCAATATCATATACTTTAGTCATGCTAGGATAATAATGTTTTCATTTATTTTTGTAGTTTTCCTTTAATGATTGTACCACATTTCACCTGTTTAAATTTGGAAAACTGCAAATAATGCTGTTATCAATATCTGTACATTGTGAATTCTCGTGTATATTTTTAACTTAAATTATATGAAAGTCAGTTATTCAAAGATTCAAGACAGGACATCCTTGGCTTGAAATCATAAAGTTAAACATATCTGAAAAAAAAATGGACACGATTAAAACCAGCGAACACATGCACCCATCTGTGTGCTGCACACCTGCACACCCACAGGCCGATTCACACTGGGGATAGAGGTAGGAAATCATGTCATAAAAGCACACGGGGTCCAGATGTTGTAGGTCTTGTTGCCTAAATTGAGTTTCCTTTTCAATAAAATGCTGAAGAGTTTTTAAAAAGGGCAAATAATGCTGAATTTCAGGTGTCAGCTTGACAGGATGAAGGAATAAGCAGATCACTGTTTTTGGCTTGTGTGAGAAGATATTTGTGGAAGAGAGCAACATGTGAGTCAGGAGGTAAGAAACTCTCAAGCTCCCTCCAAGTAGGTGGGCACTACTCAGGTAGCTGAGAGCTCACATAGGACCAAAAAGAAGGTGAACTTCCTTTTTTCTGGAGTTGGGATAATTTCTTTCACTTTTCTGGGACATCAGAACTTCAGGTTTTCCAATAGATTCTGAATTTTGCGCCCATGATCCCACAGGTGCTCTGGCTTTTCAACTCACTGGAGTATTTCACCTTTGGCTTCTTGGATTCTGTAAAATAAAGATAACCACTGCAGGAATTCTAAGCCCATATAACTGTGCGCCATTTCCCCTAATGAGTTCCATCCCAAACATCTCTCTCTCTCTCTCTCTCATATTTTTGTGTGTGGAATCCTGTCTGATCTATGATGCATTATAGTCCAGGAAATGCATTTTGTTAGTTTGTTCTCTGCTGTTGCAGTTGAAGTGAAGAAGAAAATAAGTGAATTTTTAAAGTATTATTAGGTTAAAGTGTTGAGAGAGGAAAAGATAGCTAGAAGGCAGGAAACTTCAAAGGTGACTCAAGTTTTAAGGAGAGTAGGAAGAGGCGGTTCTTATTTCCGTCACACTGAAGGAGGGCAATGTAGGGTGACCAAATTTTCTTTTGATCCATTTAGCCTTAGAAATAATGCCAAATGCAGAATAACTATTCATAAATATTTGTGTCTTATTTCTTTTCTTTCACATTATGTTATCCATCTAAGAGGAAACCTCTTACTTAAATCAATAGAGAATAAAAGCCTTGAAATATTGACCACTTACTGAATAATAGTTACCACATTAAATACTTCATATATATATTGTTTAATTCTTAAAATAATTCTATGATATAGGTGCTACTGAGAGATAATAATACACTGACAATGAAGTGCTCAAGCAAATTTCAATAGTATGTTTTCTTCCTAAATTTTCATGCTTCAGCAGCCATATACAGTTTTTGGAATAAAAAGTGTGCACAGTTTACAAGTTTATTCAAGCTTTTTCTCACTAGGATGTCACCTAGCTCTTCTGTGGTATCATTCCAGTATTATTACTCTGAGCAAGAGTCAGATTTACATCCATATTAACATCCATAAAAGAAGGTTTTGGTGCCAAAACAATTATGAGTAACAATCATTGTAACGGGGTAGAGCATGATCTTGTAGGAAGTGCTGTATCTATTGTGCTCCACTTTATATCAAAGAAATATAAAACCATGGTTTAAACATTCTGACTTTTCATTTTTTCTTAAATAAGCTGCCAAAATGAAAGTTAAAGAAGCAGATGTCTAATGTAAGACATAGTCCAAATTCACTAAAATAATAATTTTGCAAAAACTTTATGTAGTTTTAAAATGGTAAACAATAAAGCAAAAAAAAATTCTTGACGCCAATATACATCAAGAGTGTAACAAAACTGTAAATTTGTAACATGCCTAATGGAGAATATGAGCCTACAGTATCATGAAGGAGACAATTTAAATTGCAATTAAAATGAAATTGCATTGAACGTAATGACTATGATATGGTTTTTACTATCATATAAGTATTTTTTCTTATTGACTTAATATGCTGACATATTGTAGAGTTTCAAGCTTTCCAGACTCAGTCTTACCTTTTCATTATTTTTTTCAGCTTATACATTGAGTAAACTGATATTGTTGCTGAATGTGACTCAAAAATATGTATACAGTGATTTGTAATTGTCCTATTTGTTCTCTGAAATAGCTCTTAATGTTATTTTATTTCTCTAACTTTGTATTGTGTTTACTGTATAACTGAATCGAGGAGAAAAGTAAGAAAATTAATAGATGCCATGTGAAAATATTTTAATAATCAAGTTTTATCAGAATAAGACAATAGAATTGCATAGTTTCTTAAACTCCAATATTGTTCGTAAGCTTTCCCAGCATGCACTGTATTATTAGATAATTTTCTATTTCATAATATAATACATAATATAATTTAGTACAATATTGTTTGTGGGTAGCATGTCTCTCTATGGTGGACTTCTTGTGGTCAACAGGAGCAGGAGCACCCAGCTGGACTGATTGGTGCATTTCTGGGTGTAGAAGATCCACCTGAGGATCGTTGCTGACACAACATAAAGGAGAAAAGCAGAAGAAAAATAGCAGCTGGCTGTTTCCCAGGAGAAGCTCTGTAGCAGCTGGTTCTCCCAAAGGGAACTGGGCTGTTCTCATCGCAGAAGGAGCTTGGGGCCTTGCTGTCCTAGGGGATGGCTGCTGTTTGCTCCAGGGGAGCTCTGGTCTTCATCTCTGCTGTGAGCATCATATCCTGGTTCCAGCATAGATTTCTTCAGCCTTTTATTGCAGACACGGATGTACATGAGACAGTGTCGTGGGCTCCCAGCCCTTCATTGATCTTTCAGGTCTCTGGTGCATAGGTAGATGCTCTGTTCTCTTCCTGCATTTGTCCTGTGTGTGTTAATGTTGTAATATGTCAATGCTCAGTATTAAATCTGCTCTCTTGCAAACCATTGACTCTAGAAAGGTAACTAATACACTCTCTCTACGTTTGTCTTTACTTTCACAGAAGATTTTGGCCAAGTAACCAATGAACTTTTCATTCCCATTAATTTCTTATACTTAGTACCACTCAATATTCCCAGTGCTAAACCATATATAAGCTTTGCTACATTACCAAAACCACAACAAAAGAAAATAAAAAATTCAGTGTACTACCAAAGGGAAAAGTAAGAGTAAGAGAAAAGGGAGACACAAGGAGAGGAAGAGAAGATGCTGATTCCTGTGGTCTCACTTCCCCTTTCCTCACTTGTTACTGGAACAATGAGTATCCATGGATAATAGAAAATATTTGAATGTTCTAGACTTGATTAAATTCTTAGATCAAATGTCAAAACGATATTTACCTTTCTAATCATAGAAAAAATAGCTACAATAAAAATATGACTAAATTTTTGTTATATTTGTTATATTCATGATCTCTCTTTTAAAATAACTTCCAATATTGCTGCATATTAAATGTACTTCCACTTTTTTGTTAATTTTTGAAAAATATTTGTCAAATATTTTAAAATTTTCTTATATTTCTTCGTGAAATTTAAAGCATATCAACATGCTTTGTCCATGTGTTGGTAAGAAATATTTGACTTCTACTTGATATCTAATGTGATTTCTGATCATATTGGAAGTTATTTTTGCCTACAAAACTGAGATATATTATTGCTCGTATTTCAGGTTTTTTTTTTTTTTAATAGTGAGTTTTGGAGCATATTAACTCTGCAATCATATGTGCTTGTGGTGAAAGGTTGTGAATTAAGATGTGTGTTATCCGCCATTATATACTTCTGTTGTCATAATTTAATGTTTACCAACTGATGAAGCTTTTTGTGAAGTTTTTTTTTTTCTGGTTAGAAAGTAGAAGTTCCTTCCACTTCTATTCTTTCTTTATTCTATGCTATTTACTATATTTGTATGTATTTATTTTTCCCTGATTTCTGACTGAATATAGTTTCTCTTTTTTTTATTTTTATTTTTCCCAAGAACATGTTTTGGTACATTGTATACATAATGATCATAATCAACATGGTTATTTTGTACCTGTACATGATACATCTTGGTTTCCCCCCTCTTCCCCTCCCCTCCCTTCCATTTACCCTCTCTGTTTGCAACAAGTTTACTAACATTTTTCCATTTTGTGTAAAAGAAAAAAAAAGATAGTATTCAAAAGAGAGGAGAACTAGATAGGGAAAAGGGGATGAAGAAGGGAGGTTAAAAGAAAAGTAAGTTGAAAGTGAATATAGTTTCTTAATGACATTTCCTCTTTCTGTCAAAAGTAATTTCAAGTATTACATTTAATCATCTGTGAAGACAAAATTTCTTAAATTCAAGATATTGGACATTACCTTAATACTAACTCCCAAGTCGTGTACTTGTCCCATGGTTGTTAAAATGTTTTGAAAAGCAATATTAAATGGTCCTCTGACAGTTTACCCATATAAGAATTTTGGAGAGGAGGGAGGCAAACACATTGTTATAGAAATATTACCTATCTATAAAGTATATTATTGGGGAATATACATGCAATTCAGTTTGGTGCTGTATCAAGACTACTGACGTCTTTTTTAAAAGGGATTCTTAAATAAATTGAAATGAGGAATAGAGTTCATTACTAAGAGTGAAATATATATTTGACAACTTATGTAAAGTAAAACCAAAAATTATTTTAATGCATAGTGTTGAATTTTACCCTGAATTTAACTATTAGAGTTTATAGTGTATGTAAGTGTTGATTCTTACAATGATTTTGAATCCACAGGTGATTTTCTTTTTTCTTATTTTTTTACAAAAGTGTGTACAGCTCTGTTATCAAGGCTTTTGTTTTATCTTGACTTTGTATCAAAATCATAAAGGAAACAATATTTTGCAAAACTAATCTTGTAAGCGATACTTCAAATGTGTAAGGGAGTTTTAAAATTTTCTATTCAAGAAACGTCTACTTATCTTTGAGCTCTTCATTCTTTTGAATGACATTTTTAGCATTGTTCCAAGATATTTTTCATATACTTGGTGAAAATGTATTTCTGCTTTATTTGCAAGTTTACTTAGCAGCTAATTTACACTGTGTATTGATTGCATATCACACAATAAGCTGCAAGAAACTGCTTTGTATTCAGATCGATGCTTTATATATGGTGAACCGAATCTAGATTTGAATAAAAGAATTTAGCATAGACTAATAGTTATTCAGCTTAACGATGTTTGCTTGTCATTATTTTTTCTTCAATACACAGCAGAAACTTAAGTAAGAACTACTTGTATAATAAGGATTCCTGTAGCTAGACAGAAACAGAAAGTAGCAGGGCAAGGCAAGCACGGGACCAGGCATTCCAGACAGGTGGGGCCACACACGAGAAGCCGGAGAAGCATATTAGTATAATACAGTTGTGAAGCAACAAAGCAAGGATCATATGCCTCAGCATAGAGCAGCAGAACAAGGTGTCAGAGACACAAGTAGAAGCCATTCTAACACACTAAAAAGAACAGAACATGTGAAAGCATTGAGAAATTTTCAACTGAGACTTGGCAAGACTGTATATAAAATAGAAGCAGTGCTGGCTACAAGATAAATGAGTTTGATAGGAGATAATCAGAGGAAATGAGAAATTTAAGAAGTTACAGCAATCATTAAGAGTGGTGATGTGTAAACCGACATAACATTAACTATCATAGGTGTTCAGAACAAAGATAAAGTGTTGGCATGGATGTACTATATAACAAAGAAGCAAAACAAGCAAACGTTGTTAATTGATTACATATCATGAGTTAAAAAACAGAATAGGTCAGTAGAAATGTTCTGGCTTGCTATCTGAAGGATGACAGAGGTAGGAGTTAAGATGAAAATTTGAATAGAAAGTACAGACAAGCAGGCATACATAGAATATGCAACGCCTGTAGCAAAGGTAGATGAGGCCATGATGCAGGAAAATGGGCACAATGAATCTAAAGCTCACATGAAAAGTATGCTGGGGATCAGCGCATGCTGGTCCTGCCGAATGCGTGCTATTAGAGGACAAGTGAAGGAAATAGAATGTAGAAGAACAAAAAGTCATTTGAAAAATGAGTGGAGGTTAATATTCATAAAATAATTAGTAAAAATGAAGTAAGAATAATATCTTGGAGAAAAGAAATGAAATTCCTTCTTTTCAAAGTGACATTCTCTGAAAAGTTTAGTATTTTAAGTACATGCGGTTGTTAAAGCAATGAAATTAGAAGTTTCTTAAGAAAAATGTAAGAATAAAAAAGAATAGAAAGAAAAGTGGAAGGAATAACCAGCTAACCATTATATTAAGTAAGCCTTTGATAACATAAATCTGGAATAAAAATGTATGATGAAGAAATAAGATCATAAAATATGTTTGGAAAAATTTCAAATCCGTGAAGAATTCAACAAAGAGGCTGTGATGAGCAATGTACAAAGTATTTTCGATTTTTCTGTATGACAAAGATAATAAAGTAACTAATAGAATGACAAAGCATGAAATGAATAACGACTTCACTGTTAAAATACTATATAAGAGATACGGAGATATTTTGGATTGAAATTATGTTAAGAAAGGTAATACGGTGACTTCGTTTTACAGAATTCTATTGTAGAGTACTTAGCTATCAGACGAGTCCTTGTTTTTCTTGGAAAAGTTTTGAGCATCTTTTGGGATTGAGTCCCAAAAGATACAGTTAAAGAAACAAAGTCTGTATCTGCAGAGGTTTGACTGAGACAGGTCTCGACAGAGGTAGGGAAACCAGTGCAGAAGATGAACGGAAAGAGGGGAACTCTCTGACAAAGGTGGGTATATGTGTTACACATTTATAGAATTTATTTTAATGTAAAAATGTAGAACCTTATGTAGTTCCTGATCACTGGCTTTCATTTTCTTGAGGGAATAGGAAATAGCCAGCTACTAAAAACACTCATATCATTACAAGAATGGAGATGAAAATGCTGAAAGGCAAGACATGGAAAAAATGATTGAAGAATTTCTCCAGTTGCTCTTCACCGATGAAATAGCCTGTATCTCAAGTTACCTGGCAATACTGGGATTTCTAATGTTAACACATTGAATGCAGAGCTGAAAAATCCAACTGTAAGTTTTAATAACTTTTAGAATTTGTGAGTTTTTTCTCTTTTTTATAACCAAGCATATAAGCTTAACTTTGGCATAAACCAAAACAAATAAACAAATAACCCAGTAAAGGGTTATTGTAAACAAATAAACCCAGTAAAGGTCATAGACATAGAGAGCAGCCCTGAATGGTAAATCAGTTCTTAGTTTCATTTTTCTTGGACTCACTCTGCCTTCAGAGCAAATGAAAGAACTGAAAGAAGCAATCATAACCTGAAAATAGAAGTGAGACCAAAATAACAGATCAAATTACATTTACTGTGCTCTCAGGTACCCATTTATGCTTCAAATTTGCTATCTAAAAATGCTGGAATTATAGAGTACTGGAATCATCCTGAAGATGACAATTTTTGCTGTTATTTGAGAAAACATAACAAACACATAGAAGATTCCAGATGCACTCTATAAGAACAGCCCTGGTTTTTCAGTACTTGGCCTTTCCCTTGAGTGCTGTTTTCTGTATGTAAGAGTACAAATAACCAGAAGATCCTCAATACCAATTCCAAGTACAAAAGTGAAGGTATGAGAAGATGGACTCGATCTGACAAACAAGAAAGCTAAATTCAGGACTATCCAACTCATTCCTCTCCACAGCAACCAACACACACACACACACGGGTTCACAGAGAGAGAGAGAGAGAGAGAGAGAGAGAGAGAGAGAGAGAGAGAGAAAGCAGAGAGACAGAGAATGCAGTTGGAGAGTTACTCAGTTTCAAGATGGCAAAATAGTCCACCAGTTTTGATTACAGCGAGAAGATATACCACTCCATAAATCAATATTCCTTTGGAATTTTTATTTCTGGAGTCTCAGTCAATTTATTTAGAATTACTGCCAAATGCCTTTCAAAAGTGAATAACCTTCTGACTAATGTGTTTGTCAAAAGTTTGCAGAAATGGCAAAAAACATTGCAGTCCTTAAAAACAATCAAGGACAATTAATTCCAAGACTATCATTCAGGCCTGTGGACTCCCTTCTCCCTACAACAGCCACATCTGACTCCAGTTTTTATATAACAATGCCTTAAATTCTCATTGTCTATCATCTCAAGAACATAACTACATCTCAAGTTGTTATGGTCAGATGTGTATGCACAAAGTAATATGCTTCCAAAGAAAACAAAATCACATAAATGGGAATAAAATTATAAGTTAATTTGATCATTATTAGTCTTGATCTTTTGGTGAATTATTTTTCTTATCATGTAGCCACTTGTTGCAGAGTAGACAAATAAGGTCCTGTAATGGTTTAGATCCAAAGAGTCTGCCCAAAATCGCAGATGGAGATTTTCAACAGTAATTGGACCTTGGGAGTTTATACGTGTTAGTGGATTCATCCATTGATTAGTTAAAGTTGAATGTGCTACTAGAATTTGAGGCCTGATAGGAGGGAATATGGTATTGGGCTTGTGCCTTTGAAGGGTATATCTCTTTCTTTGGCTCTTCTTGGTCTCTGCTTCCTGTTTAGTCATGGTTTAAGTGGCTTTCCTTTGCTATGTCCTTCTGCCAGAATGATTCTACATTGGAGTCAGCTAACCATGAACTAAACCTCTGAAACCGTGAACCAAATAAACTTCTTAAATTATAGGTTTTGTGTGTTTTGTCCCAGTGACAGAAAAGTGACTAACACAGTCACTCAGTATGTACACATACCAATTTCTGGGTCCTCTGCGTATGTGAACTCATTGTAAAGGAATGCTGCACATAGGATTAAGAACAGCACATCCAGGTAGGGAGTTAACTTGGATTAGCCAAGAAGAACTAATCTAATCACATGAGTCAATAAAATTAGAAAGCGTTTTTTCAATCAGTTCAGAGATACAGAGACTTGTGGTATGGAAGAATTATCAGAGTGGTGATATTACTACTTTTGAAGAGGTAGAAATGCAGCTGTCATGGTTTAGATCTGAAGTGTCCTCAGAAAGCCTCATGTGCGAAAAAGATTGTATCTGTATTGATAATTTTTAAACAATTTAAATAGTAAAATTTGGATAACTTCTAACCATTAGTCAAAGAGGTAGTAAAAATATAAATTAAACAATAAATCATAAATCTCTGACCCTCTAGTGATATTTTCTTAATATCTAAACCTATTTAGTGAATAATTATGAACTCTGTCCTAAAATTTGTTGAAATTTAGCTTCAAATTGACTCTCTGATTTAAAAATTTTCAAAATTTAAATATATCCATAAAAATAACAAGCTTAAGCTATGGAGTTTACAGAAATCTAACCCATGACCCCAGAAACTCTTTTCAAATTTAAATATTGTTCTTAAATCAAAGAATTATGTAATAAGTTTCAAATTCAGAATTAAGATATGTACTATTAAGTAGATAAATGAGTAAAACCTTCCATAAAAATTACATGTATACACCAAAATGATTCACAAAGCAAACTAATATATAACTGGTGTGTTTAGATTTCAGATTCATTTTCAAATTTTTGAACAGATATACATGGTTAATATTTCAGATTCAAACACATTTCTGACATAAAACATTTATTTCATTATAAATTAAATGTATAAGATGAGCTTTCTAATGCATATTGAATGTCACTTTGTCTTCATGTATAGTCCCTACTGAGTTCCAAAAAATAGTGAAAAAAAAATTCTAATACTAATGAAATAGGTAAGGATTAAAGAAAATAAGACTTCATGTTAGTAACTAAGGTTTTAAAATGTCATGAAATGTGTGTGCTTTGTTTTATGATTAATTTTAAAAAAGTATTTTCAATAAAACAAACAGAATGAAGAAAAACTTTTAAAAGGGTGCTTAATTACAGGAATCTTCATCTAAGATGAGAACAGATCAGAATTAATGAACCCAAACTAAGATCACACAATTTCTGAGCAGGACTGAACCCGATTAAAAAATAAATTGTCCACAGAAGACAATTAAGTAATTAGAGAAACTTCCTTGAATTAGTGTGGAATAAATCAACCTTTGTGTATTAATGTTATTTCTGGACAATTCTCTATGTTAAAGCAGAGAGCATCTGTCTGAATAGAATCTTGACAGGTTGATAATAATCACATTCTTGATATGTGATATTTGCACAGTAACTGCACAAATATCTATTAAATAAACTTATAAGTAATGGTATTTTAATATAACCTGAAATTACTTATAAATTATGGTATCAATCCGTGAATTAGAACATAATAAATTATGAAGGATAAAATTAAGCTATAACACATATTTTAATAATTGTATTTATTTTTTCTTTCTTCCAGTAGACCATAAAGGGACTTTTGCTTTGTATTCAATTTGATTTATCTCATCTTATTTTGTTCTGTATGTGGTGGCTAGAGAGGGTTTCTACTCTCTTAGGAAAAGTAAAAATAGTTAGTCATCCAATGCAATAAAAAAAGCACAATTTCTACTCAGACAGGGTCCTCAAGTAATCATCCCTGCACAATAGCCTTTTCTTCAAGGTGGCAAAAGTCCTGTAATTGATGATTTGGATATGGAATTATTGTGTACTAATAACAGTGCGTGGCCTATTGCCATGTGGTATCTCCTGCCGCTTTATAATTAGTTCTGTGCATAGTTTGGACAAGTAGCTGTGTACTTCACGGAGGGTTCGCCAGGTTGAGCATAACGGCTCCTTGGGAGCCAATTAGCTGGGCCTGTCAAGGCCAATTTCAGCAATTTTTAGTTTGTGGATTATAACCCAAAAAGCTGTAATTGTGACAAACATACAAAAGAGTTGAGTGGCTGAAAAGAATATCTATTTTGACAATATGAATTCTTTTTTGTTCATTATTATAACAAAGAAGCATTATTTGGAAGTATCTGTGAGTCTGATATTGCTGAAATGTTTACTGTATGATGAAAATTTAATACTCTTTATTTTCAGGATTCACTTTCATTTTGAAGGGAATTGAGAGAGTAAAGTGAAAAAAAGACCCAATATATATTTTCTCAAAAGGAATAAGAATTTCCCCTTGAACAATATATCAAAACCTTTTTTTTTTAAGTTTGCAATTCATCATAAAAAGAAAAACACAAGCACAATTTATGTTCAGTAATTTCTGTTTGCTGCTCGGTTGTTTTTAATTAAGGATTACCATTTTGGATACATTCTGTGTTATTCTTTAAATCTGTCACAATAAAATACTAGTAAAAGTCTTCAAATTAAACATCTAGGTTGGATATATAGCTTAGGGGTAAAACACTCGCCTGGCATGAAGAAGGAGCTAGGTTTAATCTCCAACACTGAAAAAAAAATATTAAAAAAAAGCAAATTATTTTAATTATATAGTTCCCTTTTTCTTTAGCTGCATAGATTTAGTCTTAGAGAAAGGATTTCAACATATGAATTTTACTGAGTTTCAAATCTTTTAAGCAAATTACATTTATTAAAACAAAAGCTGTGATAGAATTTACATAAATACACATACAGTATATGTAAAAGTACCTATTTTCTTACAATGTACAATTAAAATGCACATATTTAGTGTAAATCATCCTGTGAGAGTTTCGTGACATAAGTAAAAGCATTAAACCACATCTTGCTTTGACTAATCCAAAGCCAGTCATACCTCTCTCTTAACTTCACATAGTACAGATACTGGGTAAATAGACTTTCATTTCCTTATAACAAGGCCTATTTTTTGACTCACCTCTAGCTAATAACATATAAGCAGAAGTCACTGTCAACTTCCAGGAGAGTTTTTTTTAAAAGGAAGAAACCTGTTGTAAGAAACCTGTTTGAAATTTGTTGCATTCTGTGTTCATATTTAGAAACACCAAAGAGACTTTGCGTGAACTTCTTCTGAAGTCTGTTTTTATTTTATTCCTTTTTTTTTTTTTTTTTGACACAGAGTCTCATTATATAGTTCAGGCTGCCCTCAGACATGCTATGTAGCCCAGCCTGGCCTCAAACTCACAGGGATTCTCCTCCCTCAGCCTAAGGAGTGCTAGGATTATAGGCGTGCACCACCATGCCTGGCTCATTTTATTCCCGATAGATGTGGTAAGTATGCAGTGAGAAAAACAACAGCAGTAGCAGCTACAATAGCAAAATATGTTTCGTGTGGCATTACAAATAGATTTCAAGTATTTTAGAATTTGACGATGCCCTTGCAAGCTTTTAGAGCAGAAATCATACAGTATACAAGAGAAGGAGGTTTATTTTAATGAACATTATATTTTGAATAAGTTCTGCAAGAAGACTGGAAGCAGTGACTAAATATGAGTACAGTCATTTTTCTATGTCATTGGGAAAAGTGGTCTAAGACTCCTGTCAAACTTTTGCTCTTGGTTGAATCCACAAATGCAGGAGACACACATATGAATGGGAAAGTGCATCGTGAATTTATAACAAAATCTGTTGGAATAAAATTGTATCAGACAGTAAACAGTCGTGGAAAATGATCCAAGTCTTTCAATAGGTGTGTAATAATGAGCTAAAAATCAGATAAACAAAAGAAAGAAGAACTTTTAAATGCTTTGCTGAACTAGGAGAAAATTAATAGAGAGCTAGAGGATGTTAGAGGTGCAGTTGGGCTATGCTAGCAGGGCACCTGGATGGCTAATTGACAGATATCGATGTTTCTCTTCTGCTAATTAAATTTGCATTTGGAGGGTGAACCCATGTTTGTTGATCGCCACTACCAAATACTAGAGACTCAAGGATAAGTAGCTGAGGCAAGAAAATGCATTTATTTGAAAAGCTGGCAAACTGAAGAAGATGGAGGCTATCACCAGCAAAGTCCATCCTCCTAGGTGTTGTAGGGGAAAGACTTATATAGAGAAGGAATTGTGTGTGTGTGTGTGTGTGTGTGTGTGTGTGGCAGAGGAGACACTTAAAGTAGTTTTAAATTCCCAGGTAGTTAAAAATTTCAAGTGGTCCCCCAGAATTTTAAATTTTTGGGAGCCACGAGCTGCTGTTAAATGTAGATTATTAGATATTCTGCATTCTACAAATCTAAAGAAAATTCACTGAATAGAAAGTTTTAGGACTTCTGTTGTTTAATCTTCTTTTTTGAGGAATAACAGTTAATTCTGCGGTTGACATTAGGATGCATAAGGTACCTTTTCTGCAGAGAGCAGGGAAAAACAGCAAGAGAATATTTTCCCTGGAGGACCTGTGGAGATAGAGAAAAGTAACCCCCCCCCCGAGGAGTGTGGGGAGACCACATTAGCTAGAAAATAGTTTTTAGCCCATTATTTGCTTCAGGGAGAGGTGTCATCTACAACAAAACTACGAGGAAACTAATAATGAATTGCCCATTTGTGTGGCTTTCAAAATGAGTGATTGTTTTTAATGTCAGTTGTCTTAGTTACTTTCTCCTCTCTGAGACACTATATTCAATATCTGCATTTTAAACGAGGATCGCTTTATTCGGCCTCATGGGAGTAGTCTATGGTCGGCTGGCTCATGGGAATAGTCTATGGTCGTTTATGGTCAGATCAGAAATGGCACGGCAGAGGGGCATGGCGGAGAAGACACACATATCATGGTGACCTGGAAGCAGACCCAAAAGAGGAGCCAAGGGGCTAGGTTCACCCTTCCGGGTCATACTGCCAGTGACCTGCATCTGAGCAGGCGACCCCTCCTAACAGCAAATCAGCAGAGTCTAAAGATCCCTTCGCCGCCCCTGAACACTTGAGGCGTAGTGGGGACAGTCCAGAACCAAATCGCAAGAGGGGCTTCAATCAGAGATAGCGTCAACAGCAATGCCAGGGGGGAGACTAATGTGACTTTCAAAATTAGTGATTTTTTTATGTCATCTAAGTACAAGTAAATCTTTTATTTGTGTTTTATTTTTCACCCATAACACATTTACTCGATGATTTTGTTCCCAAAAAACAAAAATAAAAGCTTCCCAAGCCCTTGAAAAAAATATTCCTGTGTTGGAAAAATTGTGAGAAACTGACAGAAAATTTGTATATCAGAGGAGCAATGAAAAAATTAATAATTGCAAATGTTCTAAAGTCAGTACTTTAAGAAAGAAAAAAGGTGGTCAGGGACCGAGGGCGAGTTAGAAACTTTCTGAACTTTCTGAACAAAGTCAGCAGCACATGGACGCCATCTTGGACAAATCCAGGTCAGGTTATGAGCTGGAGAGAGCTCACGGTTTTGTCATCTGCTAATACATTTCAGATGAAATGGGAAGAGACAGGAATAGAATTCTTACTCATTCACTCATGGCTAGTCTACACTTCTCAGCAGAAATAAATTAGGCAAACTTCAACCTGGCCAGTAATTTATTGCCTTGAGCACAGTTAGATAATAAACTTGTGTTTGCCAGAAGGTTTCTTTCTTCTCGAGAATTGGTAACTAAAATCTACTTGCATGAATTTATTTTGTATTCTTAGCAGCAAACTTCACACTGTTTAGGAAAAGTAGAGTACAGACCATGTAAGTACGCTGTTGCTGAAGAGCAACGGGAGTACAGAGGCCTGTAAGCTGAACAAGTGAAGGCATGAAACACAACTAATCGTGACTTCACTAAACTAAAACTTTTTGTGGTCCCGTCTGCATGATAAAGTGTTTCGCACTTGTGGGACAAAGTTTTGAAACAGGTCCACTCTGAGACATATTGTGTTAGGTTGAAATTATCTGAATATATATATCCCTCTTAACAACCTGACCCAAACTCACCTTAATTTTCTAGATATTCCATCTCCTTGCTGTTTCACTGGTCTGGAAAGAGATACAAATTTTATGCCCTATTTATGTCACAGTATAAATGCTTTCGTTCCCATTAACTGTGGCTTATCCTTTGCCTTAATTTCTGTAAAGTCAGGAAAGTAGTAAAAGTTTTTCAGTTAGCAGAAATACAAGCAAAATGTCAATAGCAGAATCGTCAGGATTTCTTTAATGTGGAGATAAATTATATTGTGAAGTTAAAATGGCAAACCCTGAACAGTCAGTGGATTTGTATGACTTCCCATCTACCTCGGAGATGAATGTCTCAGAAAGGTGCATTTGCAAGCTTTGCGTCTGATTTCTCTTTTGTAAATAATACATAAATAAATACAATCTAATACTTTATCAAGCTGAAGTATTAAATGAGTGTGAGACTTAAAATATATGAGTGTCTATTACCATTTTTAGTATTATTACAAATCTTCTACTTTATGACAAAAAAAAAAACCCCTTCATATATAGGAAAGAATACGCTTTCAAAGAAAACCTTGCTCTCCTTTTTATGCCCAGTCAAAACATGTACAAATCAACGAAGGTTGTACTGTATGTTTCTTTGGGTGCCCTGCTGGACTGGTAGCTAGAGTCTGGCTTGAATTAGTAGGTTTAGCATCAATATATAAAACATTCTTCCTCGCTGCAGCAATCTCATTTTCTGAACACTGAGCACTAGAAAAATGCTCTTCCTCACTTCCTCTCCCCCCCTTCTCTCTCCTAGATTGTATATGAATCATGAGATAAAATTAGAGTGAATAGAAAGTAACTCACTCTCATCCTCTTTAGTCTTCAGTGTTACCTCCAATGTGCTTTTCCAGGGTTGGCAGACATGATACATCATTTAAGTTACTTACATATTATGAATATAGGTAATTCAATGTCATACAAATTTACAAGTTCGTGGCTTCTTTTGCCTGCAGTTCTATGATGGCCAGCTCCTTCACATCCTCTCTCACATACAGTGCGAAGTAGCTAGTTGTTATTCTCGCCAATTTTCATATACAATAGTAGAAGTCGTAACATTGAGGTATTGAAAATAATGATAGAGTGTGTCTGAATATTTCGCCAAGGCCGTTTTTCTTCTAAAATTGTTTCACACGTATAATAATGAAAAGTGCAGTCAAGGTAGGAAAGACTGAGAGACAGCCCCTGTGTCCTGGTTTTGTTTTCTGTTAATATTTATTCATCTTTATGGGAGATGCTCAGTGTAAAGTGTGTGCTTATCATGAGGAGGAGCTGGATTCCATTCCCAGCACAAAAAAGTAAAGACAAGGTGGGAGGGAGGGTAGAGAAAGTGAGAGGGGGGAGAGAGAGAGGGAGGGAGAGGGAGAAGAAGGGAGAGGGAGAGAGAGAGAGGCGAAAGGAGAGAGAGAGGGAGAGAGAGGAAGGGAGAGAGAAATGGGGAGACAGGGAGAGAGGAAGAGGGAGAGAGGGAGAGAGGGGGAGGGGGACTAGGAGGGGGGGAGGGGGACTAGGAAAGGGAGAAAGGGAAAACAAGTTGATGTATCATTATGTTATTCAAAAGGAAAAACTGGAATTAATATCTTACCTAATATAAATTAACTACAGTTGCATAAAATAGAAGATACTGCATTTTCTTCTAAACTTAGCTCCTAAACTGTATTTAAAATGTGTTTATTGGCTACTAACTAATAATAAGATAATATTTCTGTCATTGTGATGTTCTCATGTGCTTAATGCAAACTTGCACACTTCAAGAGAATGTAAGAACAAGAACACATGAAAATTGTTTTCTTCAATTATGAGCATTTTAGTTTTGCCTGATAAAAATTTGTATTTTTAAATACCCCCTTATTTTACCTACTTATTTTGAAAAGCCCACCTGGAACTTTTGCAGACTCTACATCCAAAATCATAAGTATATTTTCTTTGTATCTTTAAATATGTGCTACATTTTCAAAACATTTTAAAAATTGTTTTATTTAGAAAACACTGTCATAACAAATTCCTGTATACACCATGCTCTGTTCTCACAATTACTCTATGGTGCATTCATCTCAAATGATTAACACAAAGTGATACATTACTATTCTCTGAAGTTTAAATTTCACTTGAATTTCTTTAGTTTCTATTTAACATCCCCCAAGCTGTTTAAGAATTTCTTTCAGAAAAAAAAAACAAAAAAACAAAACAAAAAAAACAGAATGCCACATTATGTTTTGGTTCCATGTTTCCTTATATGTTCCACATTATGTTTTGGGTCCATGTTCTTTACCTTGTGACAGTTTCTCACATTTCTCTTGTCCTGATGACACGGACCATGTTGTGTAATGTATGTTGATTATATATTTTGTGGAATGTCCTTTCTTTGACTACATCTGATATTTTTGTCATGGTTAGAAATTAGAGATTTTGAAGATAAAGATCACAAATACAAAGTGTCATCCCGAGCAATGCTTATAAACAATATACTTTAATTAGTTTAATAGTTTTTTTATTATGCATAGGACATGTCAACATAAATGTTAATAGTACTTCTCTATGTAAACAGTGAACTATTTTGAAAACGAAATGAAGAAATGATCTTATCTATAATCACTCCCAATCAACAAACATAGGACTTAATTTAGCCAAGGAGATAAAGGATCTTTTTATAAAATATATAAAATATTGCTAAAAAGAAGACAAATAAATGGAAAGATAGTTTGTGTTCATGGATTAGAAGAATCAATATTACTGAAATGCCCATACCACCATCTACATATTCCCTCCATTACCTGGTAAAATACCACTGTAAGCCTAAAAGTTCTAGAATAGCTGAAATCATCTTAACAGAAAGAACAAATGTGATGCTATCACACCACCTCAGTTTCAAATGTACCCTGAAGAACTTGTAACCAAACCGGTACAAGGTAGGCATATAGATACACACACATGGAACAGCGGAACACATTAAAAGATGTGTGTCCGTGCTGAGGTTTCTGGCTGGCTCTTATAAAGTGTCTTTTTATTCATTTTAGCTTTTGCGCCTTAAACGTCTATAATCCTATGCAAACATTGAGACATCCATGTCTAACAATTTGTTAGCTCTTTGTTTGCTCAATTTCAGTATTCACCATGCTTTCAGATTTAACCCACATGTGATTGGAAAGAATTATCTCCTACAGTGAATATGTAAGTGCACGTCATTCTGTATGTAATTTTAGGGTCTGTGTAATATAGATGGTACAATTAAGGCTACAGGCCCACTCCCCTCCACTCACATGAACCTGGGCAATGCCCCATGGCCAACCCCCCACCTCTACTTTGTACTAAAGCCCACTACCCAGAGACAGCGATAAAAAAGCCAAAGTCTCCTGACCCCACCTTGGGAAATTCCAAAGTCCCAAACCAGTACATGCCCAAGCCAGATTCACTGGCGGGACCTTTATTCACTTAGAGTTTACTGAAGGTCCATTCATATGGACTACATCTCACATACTACAACAGAGTGAATTGTGAGAAATGACATGTAGTCTCAGCCAACATCACTCAGCACCGTCAGTCAAGTCGTCTATCATTCTCTGAAAGACCCAATGGGAGACGCCTAGAGCCTGCATAATATTTCATATCCCTCAACCCAGTCTATTAAGTACTCGTGCCATTGTCCTTTCCTGCAGTGGGAGCGCAGTCCTGAGTTTCTTGTCCCTTAAATTAAACTTTTCCGCTTTTCCTTACCGAAGGATGCCACATCTGATTCTTTGATTGTGGAACACGAGATCCTGGCACCCTACCACCCAAGGCGACATGTACACATGCACATAATTCTGAAGGGAAGTAGGTCTTCCTTTAGCTCTTATTGAAGATATCTATACTTGTCCTACAAGGAACTTATTTTTTGTATCCTGCCTTCCCTAAAGTGGGGATCCTCCAACTTCGTTAATGATTTTCTAAAAATTCCATAGATTATGTTTAGTCCTTTTAATAAATATGTATTTGCTTTTCTTTATGTATTACTCTACTTTTTTCTCTGCCTTACCTCCCATGACCTTCTCAACTTAATTGCAGATACATAGAGGTGATGAAAGTATAGTGAGACAGCAATCTCTGAGATCTCTGGGTAGTGAGTAATTCTGCTCAACGGAAATATTAAGTCTGCAGAAATATATTCAAAAACACAAAATTCAGTTATAGCATATCAGCTCTAGGAGTAGCAGCTGCATCATAGTTTAAACCAAAGCTGAGTTCTAATCATGCCGTATAACTAAAGTGGCTTTTCACTTTCATACTGTGCTTCGATGGTAAAGATACAGATCCATTTTTCAATTCCATCAGTATCAAAATTATTAGATTTATTTGTAATTTGTTCCTAAATCAACAAATTTTCCACATCAATCTTTTTGTAGTAAGACTATTTTTCTACTGTATTTTTTAATAGTATTCTTGTCTACACTAGTCCTTTTGTAAGTATATCTTAACAAAACCACATATCTACTAATATTCTGCCTTTAATCTTCATAGACCTGCAATTTCATTAGGCATAAGAACTACATTTCAAGAAATGATGGTTTGATGCTTTTCTACTCTCTAACTATAGAAACATTTTTCAACTGTTCCATATTTGCTTCCCGAACCTTCACTGCTCGATCTAAATGATTTTGCTTAGATGATTGTGTATGTGCACATTTATGTGTGTGTTAACACAGATTTCTACCTATACTTTCGTATTTTTTTTAGGCTGACTTTATAGTGCAATAAAAAAAATCGATCCCCAAGCTAAGTGACTTATACATGAGATATTTGTTTACTTCTCAGTTTATAGGACAGTGTGGTTAATAGTATGACTCTTTCAGTATGTTTACTCAGAAACTGCAGCTGTCAGATGCTTTATCTCAACATATCCTTTTAGCGATGTCAGAGGAAAAGATGAATTGTGGAAAATTACTCCCTGGACCTTAGAATTTCTAACCCAAAGTGATAGATGTCATTACTGATGATATTTCATTGACTAAAGCAAGTCAAGGTACATGTAAATTCGACTCTAATGATGAAATATTGTCCTACATTGGACTTGAAAGACAAAGTAGTGGCAAAGGATGGACACAATAATAAATCCTCCTTTCAACTGTAAATAAACTATTAAGCACAGAATATGACTGAAATAATAAACATGTTGTGACAGAAAGATATGCATGAAAATTATAACATTACTGAAGCATTTATGTTTAAACAAATTATTTTTGTAATTATATACATATTTTATTTTACTCTGTAAGTTGGAACAGTTTGATTTTCAAGATATGTAACTAAATGTTACCATGAAACAATATCATTAGTGTTAAATATAGTCTAATTATTCTTGAAATAAATTCCACTATGAAATTGACTTAAAAATCGGCAGCATTTATTTTAAAAGTTTATATAACCTATAGATTTTCAAAGTGATGACTGATTTCTTTATAATAATGTACTTTAATCACTTAATTTTCTAGTAAGAATATAAAAAGTGGGAAAGCTTAGTAATATGTTCCAAATCGTGCAACCTAATCAGATGAAATTATCAAAAATTTAACACATGCTTTCCAGTGGAAATGAGAGTTTGGAACAAAGTGAGATGTTGGAAAAATGCTTAGCTGACTCCTACTAGTGAGAAACTGCCTTCTGTTTTGCTCTTTTTAATGTCTTGTATTTTGAGTGCAATCATTGGTATCTGATTTTATTCAGTGTTTTGTTTTTGTAGATTTGTCGTTGTTGTTTTGTTTTGTTTGAGGCAGGGTCTCGCTATATAGTTCAGGCTGGCCTCGAACTCACTATGTAGGTCAGGATAGCCTCAAATTCACAGCAATCCTCATGCCCCAGTCTTCTGAGTGCTGGGATTGCAGGTGTGCACCACCCCACTAGGGGATTCGGTTTTTATGAAGAATGAAACTGGCCAAAATTGAACAAGTCCTTTTGAATCCTAGTTTCAACTAGGACTCAATTTCGGTTTATTAAAACACTACTCTTCCACCACCCTCCCAGCCCCTCATTAAAAGACTAGAGCCACAGGTACTAACAGTTCAAAGCTAATGATTTAAGTGCCCTTAAAGTGCTCCATGAATAAGGTCAAGAATGCCAAGGCGAAGAGGAGAATTACTATTTGTCACAGTCAAAATCTGGTAGACAAGCATCTGACTCCTGTCTTAGAGCAGCTATTGTAGAAAGCTTGTGATTTTAAACCTTTTCTCTCATCCTTTGAGACATAGATCCTCTGCACACAGGCACTGAGAGCCCTCTATTTAAATACAAACATTCGGTGAAATAACTTGGCTCCTTCTCCCACCACTTGAGCGTTTTGCTCTAAGTGGGATATGATAAATTTTCTTATTTTCCAGATAACTAGCAACTGACAAATCAGTCTCTGTTTGAACCCTAATTGTTCTTCCTCACATCTCCCTCATTCTCTGAAACAGTCAGTTCTAGAAAAATGAAAGTTGACCTCAGGTCAGTTTGGTCCATCTGCCATCGCACTAATTATTTATGTCTAAAGTCTATCCTTACTGCTTTGATTAATGTTGTCTTTGGCATCCATCATCCAATTATATTTATAAGTATTCTCTGTGATGAAAAAGATTTACATTTTATCGGCATTCTTTCTCTGAACTTGCACTAACTTGTTACTATCAGAAGAGATGAGTCCTACAAAGGACTAGGAAGGAGAGTGTCAGTTCCTCTCCTCCTAATAATAGATATGCATCAAAGCAGAACAAATCCCATTTTCAGAGTGCGTTAGCAGGACCATGTCTCTGAAGAAGAGCTAAACTGTCTTCAAGACAAGAAAAATAAGAAAATGTTAAGCGAGGTAATTTCAGATAAAAACTGGGTTATCTGATGAAAGAATCTCATTCCTAAGAG
Source organism: Hystrix cristata (assembly GCA_004026905.1). Lineage (NCBI taxonomy): Eukaryota > Metazoa > Chordata > Mammalia > Rodentia > Hystricidae > Hystrix > Hystrix cristata. Next base: position 3,154 of record PVJO010005024.1, on the reverse strand, counting down.
AAAAGTGGAAGTCTGTGAAAACAGAAAGATTGAAATAGGGATTCTGATTAGGGTCCTAATGGAGCAAGAATAAAATACAAAAGCCCTGATCAGAATAAGGAAAAACAGGCAGACCTGGAGTTTGGATAGTGATCCAGGTAAATGAGGTTATGGTGCACTTTGGAAAAGATAGCATAGATATCAAGCAACACAACTATCAGTGATATCTGAGGTGCTGGGGTCGCCCCTGGGAGATGGAGATGTTTCCTCCAAACATGCCCAAACTACACACTGTGTGACTCTCCTTGCCCTGAGCAGAAATTCCGTGCCATGAGCAGGGTGTAGCATATAATTCGCTCAAAAATGATGTGTTAGATGAAAAACATCCAGAAAACGTTTAAGACAAGAACATCAATGACAATGACATTAAACGTAAACCAAGAAGCCTCAGTATAAACATTCAGAACTTGGCTACCAATCTCAGATTTATGGCTGCCAGTCCACGTGCTCTGTGTTGAGTGACTATGTGCTCCTGAGCCATCTCAGTCTGAAAGGCACTAGATTGTATCAATATGTTTTTTAATTATGAAAATCCTACAATTTCAGAAACGTCTTCCTATGAGCCATTCACATGCAAATTATTTTCTTCCAGTTTGATATGCTTAGATAATAAATGGAGGAAGACTAGCAAAATCAGCATCTTTCCCAATCTTCAATTCGCTGCCATGCATTCTTTAATCCATCATGCTGCTCTATACCACCAGCTGCAATTACCTTAATGCTAGTAAACCCCACTGTTCTCCTGGCGTAGGATCCTCACTTATGGTGCTTCTAATTATTGATGCATTTCTCCTTTTTCAGAATGTCAGAGAGCTCCCTGTATGTGTAATCATCTGGTTTACCACCTGTGGCTGTTCTTTCAACTAGTACAAATAGGGACAGCAGCAAGTCCCCTCACTGCTGCAGTCGAGCTTCTGAGCACTGTGAAATTTTAGTACAAAAATACTGTGTCTCCCAGATTTAAATTGTGTTTCCTAATTATCCCACTGGATTATGCATCTGGTTGTGATTACTGGGTCTCTGAACGTGGTGCCTGATTGGTGATTATATAGCAATTTTGGATTTTCACATTGGTTATGTTAACTTCTTTTATATTAAATTTGATTGTTGTGTTGAGTTAAAAATTACTAGCACGTGCTTCTCCTATCAGGAAAGTCATTTGACAAAACTGACCTCAAAGCTTATTTTGTTTTAGGTTTGTATAAAACTAAGAGTTTTACATGATACATTTCTTTCACAACAGAATTGTTTCCTCCCCCGGCATTTCTATTCTATGTGGTTTGGTTTGGGATCGGTTTAGTAATGATGCTTGGAGAAGAGAAAAAGCAATTGTGTAGAGTAAATGAGTAATACAGAACTATTTCCATATTTTTGTACTTTTACTATTATATAAGTCTACCACTTTGTTTCCCTATCTCCTTGTTCCAAATAAATAATGGGGTTTTTTTTGTTTTGTTTTTTTCTGGGATCTTTTTCACTGTTGCTTAAAGTAAATAATTACAGTTTTACTATAAAATGAAATCTTGCCACTATTTAAATGTGATGAGCTCTTTTCATGTGTTATTTAACTAATCTATTTGTTTTCTCTTCAAGTATAAAGTGCTCATGACTTTTTCCATTAACATAATTCATTCCCTTTTGCCATATTCTTTGTTTTGCATTAGTCCACAATTTGGGGTCAAACTGTCCACCTAGTATTCAAGTAGCAGCACTTACTAGCTATGTGGGCATGAGCAATGTATTTGAAACTTTTCTGCTTTAATTTCTGTCTCCGTTTCATACTGATGATCACAATAAGGACTTAGTAAGAGCCGGCTTAAAATCAAGAATGATATAAATGAAGACGTGGATGTAGCTTAGTAGGAAGGCCCTGGGTTTATTCACCATTAATACACACACACACACACACACACACACACACACACACATACACGCAATTTTACAAGACAGATTATTGTTACAGATGTGTTTGTGTTTTTCAGCAATACCACACCAATAGAAATTTTCAGGTAGTATCTCTTTCCCTTCAAATTCTCTATGATTTTAGTTACTCTCATTCTCTAGCTTTGTGCCTAACTATGGTAATGCTTAAAAATATTCCGGGTTCTATTCCAGTTAACGAATTGCAAAATAAATTTCAGGTACAACCTGCATGCAGACTACTTTGATATTAACTTAAAATAAATTTGTGTAATGATTCCAGAGCTACTAATTCAGAATTTCTGTGTAAGAGTCCCAGAGATCTGCATCTTTATGAAGCATCACAGAGATTCTTGCATAGAGAAAACTTTGAGAACCATTAAAACATTTATCAGGAGAAAATGTAGAGCACTCAAGTCCAATGATTTTTTGATTTTGTTTGATTACATTTGTTTCTGACTCCACCTGGATTTTTTTAAATTAATTTTTACCAGTAAAATTACATATATTTATGGACTAAAACATAATATTTTCATATATGCATACATTGTAAACTAGTTAGAGAATGCTGTTTATCATGAACATTGCCAAATATACTTGTCAATTTTTTGTGGTGAAAACACTTCAAATCCACCCTTGTAACAATTTTTAAATATATACTATTATTTCACCAGGTCTCAAAATTAGTGGAAATAAGGGCGCTCAAATCTTGTTATCAATTTCCAATAGGTGCACTCTAACCTTGCATCACAAACCTAGTTACAAAAATACATCCATGTCTGTAAACTTTTTTATGTAAATCAATGTGTGAAATTTATCTAAAGATTATTACTCCTCATGTAAGGAGGAAAGGCTACTTTCTTTGTTGGTCACCATTTCCAGAAGATGTTTTTTTTTTTTTTTTTCTTGCTCTTATGTTCTCCTTTTTAATACAAGGATCCTCTGATATTCTTTGGGTATTATGTGTAGATTCTTTATCACTCACTATATTCCTTTGCTGAAAGGTATAATGAACTAATAATTCTTGTTACTTTTTTCAGTTTCCAAGTGAAACTATTTTTCTAACAATGCTGGATTTAGTTTAAACTCTGATCTGCCCCCTTCCATAATACCACGTATATGTGGAAACTTTATAAGCATATGCTCAATTTATAAATCGAAATTATTTCCAAATATCATTTTTTTTAATTTTTTT